>CM023137.1:39409182-39471682 GCA_013133815.1 Cromileptes altivelis
GAAGGGGCTCTGACCTTTAGAGTCTGTCCTCGCTTTGCTGCTTCTACCTGTGCCTCCCGCAGCCTCTTCCTGTTCCAGGCAGTGGTTTTTGGAAGAGGAACTGAAGAAGAAGCTGCGGAGGTGGTGGCCACAGTAGCGGCAGCCGGGGCAGAGGTGGTGGCCACAGTGGCAGCAGCAGGGGCAGAGGTGGTGGCCACAGTGGCAGCAGCAGGGGCAGAGGTGGTGGCCACAGTGGCAGCAGCAGGGGCAGAGGTGGTGGCCACAGTAGCGGCAGCCGGGGCAGAGGTGGTGGCCACAGTGGCAGCAGCCGGGGCAGAGGTGGTGGCCACAGTGGCAGCAGCAGGGGCAGAGGTGGTGGCCACAGTGGCAGCAGCAGGGGCAGAGGTGGTGGCCACAGTGGCAGCAGCAGGGGCAGAGGTGGCAGCTGCAGTAAAAGCCCCAGATAAGCCGGCAATGGGCTTCTCATCCTCCTCATCTCCCTCCAGCGGCGGCATGTCCTCATAAATTGAGGAGCCCAGGGCAGGCTGGGTCTCCCCTTCCTGGCTCTCTCTTGCTGGCAGTAGGGTGCCCTCAGCCACAAGAGGGGCCGGCAGGGAGAAGAGGGCAGAGGCAAGGGTGCTCCTCTCTTGGGCAGCCGTCCACCTTTTGTGCCTGCAGAGTGAACACAGAGCTGTTAGTGCTGAACAGTGACATTAAATATTTGCTGAAGACAAATGAGATGATCATCTGGGACACAACTGTAAATAAAGTTTGAATAAAGAAGAGAGTCTCACCACTGAGAGAGGGTGGCCTGGTTCACGGCAAACAGCTGGAGGGTGGTCCTGTTTTGAAAATGGCCTCAACCAACCGGCTGGTGTCGGGCCACGTGGCAGGCCCGACGCCCGTTCCCACAACGCAGCTGTAACCAGACACAGGAGAGAGAGAGAGAGAGAGAGAGAGAGAGAGAGAGAGAGAGAGAGAGAGAGAGAGAGAGAGAGAGAGAGAGAGAGAGAGAGAGAGAGAGAGAGAGAGAGAGAGAGAGAGAGAGAGAAGTGGACTGAAAACCTCCGGTTGAGGAGCAGCCAGTTTGAGAGGAGCAGGAGGTGGAGCTCTCCCTGCCACAGGCAGGAGCAGCAGGCTTAGGATGTGGTGGTGGTGGTGGAGGAGAGGAAGATGCTGTGAACAACAGTAAAAGAAATGTAATGCCCAAGATGTGTCTTGTTTTCTCCTGACACTATTACATTATTAAGAAGACAACTGGAAAAATACCTGAGAGGGCCATGGTCCTTCTCTTCCTCGGACTAGGTGACAAGGGGCGGGCTGAGGTGCTGGTGGTGCAGGAGAAAATGCTGTCAACAACAGAAAAAGAAAAGTATTGCATTATATTTATCTTTACACATCACATTCTAAGATAATGGAACAGTAGCTTATTGTACAAGCCACACTGTTACACAGCTCACATGCCATCAGCCATCACTTCCTACTTTACTGCCTACAATAAAGTTAAACACAACACTGGCTCTGCCCTGAGACACAGCTGTATGAGGCACACACAGACTCACCTGCAGCTGCTATCTCCTGCTCTGCAGCAGCAGCAGCTTCCACCATCAGCTTGTCATCTTCATCCTCTGAGGAACCTGGAGACACAGTAATCAACAGTTCAACCAACACACAACAGGCAGCGCTTCTATGAGATGAACATGAGACCGGAAAACAACTTGTGTAAATATGAATGGAAAAGATGACTGGATACATACTTGACAGGACATAAACCCTCTTCTTCGTCAATGTGGACACAGATGAAGTGCTGGAGGAGGAGGTGGAGGGTGCAGCACTGCTGGTTTGAGACAGCGTTGCTGTTGCTGAAGGGGACCGGAAGGTGGAGGAAGACTGGGATGATGTAACAGTGGCAGCAGCTGAGGAGGTGGTGGTAGCTGTAGCAGCAGAGGTGGTGACGGTCCGCCTCGGCTCCTGGTCCCTCCTGACCACATACTGCTTCAGCTGGGCCAGCCTTGAGTTGGGCTTGGTTGGACTCTGCTGCCAAACACATTGCCTGTAGCTGAGAATTTGACACAAAACCTTGATTTCACATCACATCATTTGTGTCTGCACACCTTTGTAATGTAAAAACTACTTTACACATTTGCCTCACCTGCTGGTCTCTGCGTCCACAGTCTCATAAAACTCCCGATACGTCATTGTGCAGTATCTTCCACAGCCCACCCTCCGGTCACCCTCTGCCTCAGTGCCCGTGCACCTTTTGTCTGCTATGGCGGCTGCCATAGCAGGAAAGAGGCGGGCATGCTCCAGCAGCCAGTCTTCGTTGGACACGAGTGGGATGCTGCCATCTACCCACTCAGTCTCTGCCTCATGGCTGGCCAGCAGAGCGGCTGCATAGCCAGCGTCGTGGGTCAACTGCCACTGGAAGGTCTGGCCCCGGTACTTTCCAAACAAGACCTCCATCTGACTGAGGACTTGCCTGCAATCACCTGGGTTCCTCCCCAGGGCTGAGACCCTCGCCTTAGCATCAGCCTCTGCCCTCTGCTCCGTCACTGGCAGGCTGGCTGTGGTCTGCTGTGATCTGCTGTTCTGCTGGGCCACCTGGACAGGTTCAGGACTGGCCTGAAGCTGCAGCTGGGTGGTACCAGGCAGGAATATGAAATCTGGCGTAAAGCTCATTCTGAAAAAAGACAAGGGGGAGTAAGAAGCTGGGAGTCAGAAAACCTTTAAATGTGAACTGCAGTCTTATTTTTGGCAGTTTCAAGCTGACAAAGGGAAAACAGCTGTTGACTGGCCTTTTATCTCTTTGTTCTGACTGATTTCAGCCCAGTAGGACACTCTCACCTGAGATGTCAGGTGAGGTAACATTCACTTTATTCCCACCAGGGTTTATTACTGATTGTGACACCCTCCTTCCCTCAGTTACTCAGATTTATAGACAAAGATTTAGCTTTGATAATTAATGTCTATAACATTCAACCTCAGTACATTTATGAATGTATCATTTTACTGTATAGGGTGACATCAGCTAAATTGAGCCACTTTTTAGCAAATCACTTAGGAAAGTAAGAAAAGGCAATGTGTGACACTGAACTGTGCTTTTATAGTTAATATGGACTGTTTACAATATTTTTTTGTTGAATTGATATCATTGTTCAGGTCCTATAGCTTAGAAAAAACATCAGTTGTCCCACGTTTTTGAGATGAGTAGTTTTCTGGTAAAATGAGCCACTCATTAGGAAGTATGGCCGTTTTTTCTGATTCATCAACCTTATCATTTTAAGGAGTTTGCTTTCTGCCAGGCCACTCTCCTCACAGTTCTCCTCAGCAGGCTGGATGTGAAGCATTGCCCCACCCACCACAGCAACCATAGACCAATCAATTCAATTGTGTTTTTTGTCAAGTACAGTTGTAACAACAATTTGAAATACTGTGCAGCCATTGGCTGTTGAAATTAAAAAAACTAGGAGGCTCAAACCGTTAATGGCTCATTTTACCTGATATCACCCTAATTATGCTGCTATGACATTACTGCTGTTTTCTGTGTCTATGTCCGACATTAATGCTTTCAACTACTTTATTATAACTACCAGTACGTGGAGATAAGCCATGCAAAATTATTGGACCGGTGTTTAATGATAGCATATATCTCTCTCTCATTCATTCATTCATTCATTCATTCATTCATGCCTTGAACTTGCAGAGCCGCGGTTAACCCACAGATTGCTAAAACCAAGCTAATCCAGGCACAGCCAACAAAAGAAAATCACAAATACAATCTTTAACATGCTAACGTTAACGCGATACCTTTGGGCTTAAATAAAGTAGCAGTACTGATTTTTAACCCACAATAATTATGTACAGTAGCGTCAAAAACGCCATTGCCGAGCTTATAATGTGGCTACTTAGCTTGGTGTTACGCTTATGATGTAACTTCGCCAGCAAAACATGACATTTTATCCAGTAAAATAACACTGACTTCATATTACAATGACAGAAATCGGTAATACAACACATCTTACCTCTCTCTTCGTCGCTACCATCGATAATGTTAACGGCGCTGCATTCAAACTAAGCGGGTGACGGGGAAAAAAAGCAACGCGGCCATTTGCCAATAGCAGTAGGCCCGTTTCCACCGAAGAAGTTCCTGGTAGTATTTGGGGGGCAGGAACTGCTACAGGGACGTCCTCTTGTTCGGCCCTCTCAACCGCCGTGTCTCCACTGAGCAGAGTACGAGGAAGGTTCCGTAAAGTTACAGGCTGCCTCTGGATGTGACGTAATTGCGCGACCATTTTGGCCGGGAGACGTAGGGACGCCGTTAGCCGATAGCAGTGTCTGTAATAACCATAGACTGTATAAAAGAATGGACGTAGTCACCGTGACGTCACCCATCCGTTTCTGAAGAGTGGATTTGAAGCTCAAAATACTCCGCTCTGGACGTCGCCATCTTGGCCTTGCCTGACTCCGCCCAACTCCCGGACAATCAAAAATGGGCAAAGAGGCGGGCCAAAGGAAGCCTGGTTGCCTAGACACGCCCACCTCGCTCGGCACTGCTAAGTTAGCTAAGGCTAACAAGCTAGGCTAACAAGCTACGAGGCTAATAAGCTACGCTACATTGGCAAACCCTGTGGTTTCAGCTGCTCCCGCTTGGTGCCAGCTCCCTCACGAAACTTGAGGTAAATTGAGTTTAGCTGAAACTAACGTTATACAACAAACGTTGAAACAATGATTCAGCTGTTATTGAGATTACACAATCTTAAAAAAAACGCTTCAACATTTTTAAATATAGAAAGCTAACGTTAATCATGGTAACGTGACATTGATAAAAGTCGAAGGGGACTGAAATGTATCTGTACCGTTAACGTTACTGTTATCAACAGCGCATTGCGAGATTATCATCTAGAACATGATAAAGAAATGTAGAAATTGTGAAAGAAAGGCAGTGTTATACATGTTACAAGATGTTAATTTCTTTCAGTACATCACCAGTGTTGAGGTCATGGCCACTTGTTAACGTTACGTCGCCAACACGCCTGCTACACACAGCAGAAACTCGAAGTACCAGTTTTGGCTACTTGACTTCAGACAGCTAATATTACATTGTCTTTCAAGGACAAAAAGAAAGCATTTAAAAGACTGTCATCTACATTTTGAGGTGTTGCTCCCTGTTTTATCTTATCCTGCAGATGTGACATAATAGTATTGTCAACAAAAAGAAGTGATTCACCCTTTATAGTTAACTTTCTGTTTTTAATTACCTAAAGCATTTATTACACTCATTTTTTGGTCACAGCTATGTCTGGCGTAGTGTCCAGAGAGCTGCAGAGACCTTGGGAAGCACCCTCAGCATGCCGGGCGTCCGTGTCTGCTGGTGTGGCTGGGGTGGACTTGCAGTGGGGAGGCCTTTTCTCCTTCTTTTCCCACTCCCTGCGAGGAAGAGCAGCACCAGACGTCCTCTTCATCCACTGTGGCGGCAATGACATGGGGAAGGTCGGCAGTATCAAGATGGTCAGCATGATGGAGGACCTGCACCAGCTTCACCTCCAGCATCCTGGCATTAAGATAATATTTTCTTCACTGGACCAAAGGTGCAGGTGGGAGGCTGGTGGCAATCCAGCAAAGATTGATAAGGCCAGGAAATGTATTAACAGTGTTATGGCTACATTTGTTCGTAGTTTAAATGGTGCCATAATTGAGCACCCTCACATCAGACACAGTCATCTAACACCTAGGAGAATTTATATGTTTTTAAATAAATTTGTCAATTGTCTTAAAGACCACCTCCAAACGCAGTGAAGTGCTTGCAGTTGGCAGTGTTACTGCTTTTGAATTTGGCCTTTAGGACACATTTTGTTAGGCCTGATCATAGCCCAGGCTGTCATGGCTAATGTTGAGTTTTTGATATTCATCTATAACTTGTTTAAAGTTTCAATAAATTCTATTTACATTTGCACTCCTTTTGTCTTTATTACTGACTGAATGTTGTATTTCACAATCAAATCTGATTGTCAGTTGAAAGGACAAACATATCATACACTACAGATAAAACATTAAGAATTAATATTTAACATTGTCACTGACAAAAAATTAAGCAGTCCGTTTCTGTGTGGGCCTGATTATTTTAACTTTGTACTTGAAGATAACTAAGCATCTTACACCCAGCAGCAGAGCCTGAGAAGATTTTGGAGAGTAACCTTTCTTTGCTGCTCTGTTAGAAGTCTAGTTTTAACACAGAAGAATGTGACTGGATAAAAGGACTCAAAGTGCAAAACAAAGAATTAGCTGGACACAATAGTTCTGAAGCCCCCAAGGAGGTATCACTTGTTCACTATGTTGCCAACTCTGAGAGGGTCTTCCTCAGGCAAAGGTATTGTGACGTTTTTATAGTGAGGCAAACAGAAACATAATCAGCCAATTATGTGTTAGGTTTTTTAGCCTCACTATATAAGCCTCAATACCGAGCAATACCCACAGAACCTTTTCATATGTCACAACATCACAAATAAATAATACCTCCTACGGGACTTAAAACTATTCAGTGTGCAGATATTTCCTTGTTTTTCACAAAAGAAGAGTTTCTCAGTGAATTTTCTTCATTTGTCTTAAAGAAATGTTCAAACAAAACCAGCACATAACATCAGCTTTTCATTTTTTTACATTCTGCTAAGATAAAGGCAAACTTGGGTAAATGTTAAGACATAAATGGAAACATTAAGATACCATTAATAACTATTATATTTTGTTAATGGTTTAAATCACCACTATATTTACAGTCATCACAGCAAACTGATGAATGACAGCTTTCAAAAAATTAGCTTTTACTCTAAAGTAAATTTTGTCTGATCCATTTTATATAGCAAAAGTTATAACCGTTACACAAACAGTTTAACAAAATTAAGTCAAAGCTTGCATTCATGAAAACATCCATTTTAAAAGGTTACAAAAAGTACACATGAAATAAATGAAAAGATTTTTAACAGTAATTATAAAAACGATGAATTAGGACCCAGTGTCATAATGAAGTGTCCTACATGAGAGAAAGATGACAGGTTAAAAACACAGGTAGAAAACATAGACTACAGTCTGTCTTGGTTAAAAGCCCACTCACCACCAAAATGATCTTATTGCTGAGTAAGTGGCTGTCATTCATAAAATAGTTTTGTGTTTAAGTTCTGTGGATATTTGACTTTATATTTGAATGTGATTTTAAATTTAACAGTGTACTATCAAGACAACTGGAGTATGAATGTACAGTATGCAACTCATCCACATTAAAATAACTTGCTATCAAAAGGAAACTGAACTGTTCTCAAAGCTCACTGCCACTGTGGAATCATGCTATGTTCGACTGTCTCATTATGAGAATATTTTATTCCATTGGTTCTTCACAGACTGTGTGTGGGGAAAAAGGTAATTCTCACTTTGATAAAGGGTCTTTGCATAAAAGGCACTAAAATGTTAAAGTTGGTAAATACATGTCATGTTCCTTGATTGATAAAATCTTCATTTGGCCTTCATTTGGCACTGGTATGTCAGTAATTTCACCTTATCAGTAATAGTACAGAGCAAGCTGTGCCCTAATCAAGTACTTAGTAATGTATGACAATTAGTAATGTATGTAATGCATTTAAATTTATTATGGTCAATAATTCATAATTTTAAACTAATAAGTTTTTTGATTCTTTGTGAGGTATTGTCTAAAAAAGGTGTCTTTATCCTGGAGTCAGTGCTGAAGTGATGACTCTCAAAGTGTTCACTGCACAGATGGGTAGTCTTGTTTGGAGTCCACTTCTGTCTCCTTGTGTTGATTGTCCACTGGTCCAGTCTGTCTGGGTCACCTAGAGGAAAACTTTACACAGACAAATAGATATTAAAAGTAATATATGTGTTAGATTACTTACTTCACAGACAACTTTACATGCAAACAATACAACTTAAATTACCTCAGTGTTCAGCAGATCATAATTGATTTATTATAGCAAAACAAAAAGGTGGTGGCCATCACAGTCCTCATATTCTGTCTGTGCATTATCTATTGTTGTGTAACTACAGGCCTATATCATACACTAATCTTCTTAATATTTTATAAGCGACAGTCAAATGTCACATTCGTTTTTTAAATTACGTTACACACCTTATTGTAATTTCACACAGTTCGCCACTTTTTAATTTACATAACGTTACACAAGTATAGCCTTAATGTTACGTTAACGTTACACTGCTCATATGACAACGTTAACATTGCAACACGTTAGCTAACTAACGTGGTGGACCTTTATTTTCAAACCTCACACAGCCTCAGCCTTTTGTTCAAAATATTCTCTCCCTAAATGCCTAAATCCTAACACTTCTCTGTCAGGCTCTGACTTCGATGCATCCCCGGACTAACGTCCTGCTCGAAGGCTAACCGTTAGCTAATAGTAATTAGTAGTAATTAGTAATTAGTAATTAATCCATTTTTTAATCTCATCTCAAAATTGCAGAGAAAAGCCCTCAACTTGAGGTATTTTCATTTAAATACATTACATTATTGTGGCAGATGATCAAAAGATTGATATATATTACAAAAAGTGGTTTTATAAAGTCATATTTATTGTTTTCAACAATAACACACTTGAACACAGATGCAGTACACCTAACCACTACATTCTATTGTTTCTGAGATTAGTCCCAATAAAGAGTGCTGCAACCTTCAGTCTCGACCACCAGGGGAGTGCTTGACTGTCATGACATGTCAGCTTCATTAAAAGCATAGCTGCAGATTAACACAACAATAGATGTAAAAACACACAGAAACAGTACATCTGTGACCAGTTCCCTAATTTTATTTTAACAATTTTCTAAATTATTTTCCTCTTTTCCAATTTCTCGTTTTATTTCATGGAAGTGATCAATGTAAGTGTACTTGTCCTTCAAACTTAATAAAAAATAAAAGCTAACAAAGTAAAAGACACCTGGTACATTCGTTACAGCTGTATCAGTTTATAGAACAGTTTTGAACAGTTAGAACAAGAGGCCTCAGTGTTACGTGCAAATCATTCCTTCTCGTGGTTGCCTGTGCTTTCCCTGTCCTTGCGGCTGCAATTTGTGCTGTCTTCTCTTCTTCAAACTACAACACCCATAATTCATGTAGGAACTGCTGCACCCAATGTGCGGCCGGTGGGAGCTGCATGACAACTCAACCACCATGATCAGTTTTTAATGTTTTATTGGGCAATAACTACTCCAGACTCTGCTCTAGTGTAATTTTTAGAACAATCAGGTCAGGATTCAGGACAACTGCTTGGATTTTGGGACTGTGCTGAACTGGCACAGTTCTGAAATCCAAGCAGTTGTCCTGAATCCTGAATCCTACCCTAATTGTCCCGTAAATTACACGGAGGTTGCCGGGGAGGTCAGATACTTCCTTACTAGGGCAGACAGCTTTTCATACAATGCTGATGCTGGGCTCTGCTCTGTAGCGCTGCAGCTCTCCCACAACTCAAGCACAAAGAAGCCCAATCGTATGCCTACAGATGGATTTTATAAAAGGCAACTCTGTGGCATACAGAAACAGTAAAGTTAGAGATTAAAAATGAGATTAACGCGATCAGAAAACATACCACGTTAAATATGGCTGTAATTAATTATTCGCAATTAACACGATAATTTGACACCCCTAGGTTTTACTAGTTTGATGACAGTTTGTGTGAATTGTTTTATTCTAAATATCCGTCTGACTGCTTCATCCTCTTCTTCCTCGCCTTCCTCCCAGACTCCAGCCAGTCAGCTCCACCGTCCACCGAGGCGCCACCATGTTCTGTCATGTCTACACCATGTTCTGTCAGGTCAGACCACAGAGTGCACTGAGGAGTTTAAACTCGGCATTATCCATAAGAAACATAGTGTAAAGATGACACCAAACACACCTGACTACTCCTACCACAACCTCCTCATAAGATGAAGTTCTTCATGGAAAAAAAGAAATTTAAACCTGAGGAAATATGAATAAAAGAATCATTTGTTTTGGTGGAGCTTCTACAGCGGAGTAAACTCGGAAAGTTTAATACATTTATTAAGTTTATTACATTTATTATGTTCATCCTGCAAAGGTCACTGTCCAAAACCACAAGTACAACTGTAATGTTTATTATTATCATCATCATAGCTTTTGCCTGTAGTATAATAACATCTGATATTCCTACATTATTACATGTCTGTATTTTACAAAATGGATGTTGATAAACTGTAACTCACTATCACTTTTTCAGTGAAGTATCAGACCCACAGGAGACTTGAGCACAGTTTGTTGACAACCTGCATTGATAATGTACATTACATCAGCAAGTATTACTGAATATATATCCAGTCATAGTATGGTGCTATATGAGTTTAGTAACTGTCTTTTTAAGGACTATATTAGAAGTGGTTTAAGGAGATGTGTGTTGACTTGATGACGTGAAAATTCTCAGGAACAGACGAACAGGCCATGAGGAGAACTGATTTATTCATTGTTTTATATTATACAGTATTTATTATGTATTGTACTATATTTGATATTCTGTGATATAGTGCTGTATTGTACTATAAATTATATTTCTACGTTTCATCTTACATTTCATGTTACACCCATCGTACACTATTGTTTTTACGGCGTTTGTTTTTCTCAATAAAATGAAAAGTCTTTTAACTTTTTAATGTCTGATTGTCTGTCGTTACAAAACCTCTGACGTGTCGACATGACATTTAACTATAACACTAATCAATAAAACACTACATGATGACTCGTGCTGCTGCTGACACCGTAAAGGTTTATTTAATCCATCAGCTGATGTTGACCCCCTCTGAATATGCACCATTTAATCATCTAAAGCCTTGTTTTTAGCTGTCCCAGATGTGTGATTGGTGATGATGAGACCTGAAAATATTTAAAATGAGAGTAAAGAGCCTGTCAACACAACATGAGGTACATTATATTATTTATTTAAAGGGAAAAAATAGCACAAAACAAAAGAAGCCACCCAAAAACTTTACAAAAATATATTTTGGTAGTATTGATGTAAATATTTAAGAAGATAGAAAGAAGAATGTGCTACATTGTAAGGAGCCATTTCTGGGTGGATAGATGTGAAACACTGATAAATATTTTGTACTCTGTAGGGACATGAAGCTGACTTAGCTGTTTAGTTAAAAAAAACTCAACAAAAAAATGTGACCCACACAAGTGTAGTCACAATTATCTTATTTTTTATGGAAAACGGGCTCAGTTTTGGGGTTTAGTAGTCTGTATGTTTTGAATGGATTAGTGTTGGATCTCATTTACGACACAAGGGGGCAGTGGCGGAGCATTTGTAACTCAGAGAGAGCCTTTAATATGGGACAGAGTGTAGAATAGCGCAACACTGTCAGCGGTCACTGCGTGGACTAAAGTAAACTTTGTGTAATTTCAAATCCTGCTAAAATCATGTGTTAAGTGTTGTAAACTATCTTTGTTTGTTAGAAGCTCTGTTTTAAAACCAGTGGAAACAGGGCCCTGGAACAATGAAATGATTCTAAATGGTAAATGAGGGACCTGCATTTGTATAGCGCCTTTCGTCATCCGACCACTCAAAGCGCTTTTTAAACCACGAGTCACATTCACACACTGGTGGCCAAGGCTACCATAAGGTGCCACCTGCTACTCGGTTTTTAACACGCTCACACACCGATGGAAGCATCATCGTGAGCAATCTGGGGTTCAGTCGCTTGCTCAAGGATACTGCTGCATTCAAACTAAGCGGGTGAGGGGAAAAAGAGCGACGCGCCCATTAACCAATAGCGGTGACACAGGCTAACTGGAACCACCAATGGGAGCGTTCTACATTATTCCCGCTAACTGGAACAGAGCAATCAGCAACAGAGTAGACCCATGGGAGGGACATCGTAACTGGAACCAGACTAACTGGGATAAGTGGACCCCGAACATTAGCAACTCTGTGCAGAGAAGATCGGTCTGTGTTGTTCGGGGTCCACTTATCCCAGTTAGTTCCAGTTACCATGTCCCGCCCATTGGTCTGTGTTGCTGATTGCTCAGTTAAGCCGGTGATCGGTGGAAGGTCCAGTTCGGCTGCTACCAGGACGAGACCTTCCACTGCCTCCTGGAGAATGACGTGGGCTATGCTGTCAACCTGGTCGCCACCCACCAGAAGGAGCGAAAGAGGACAGCCCTGCGTTCCAATACCCATACTACCATACTCTTTAGTATGCCAGAAAAATAATTAGTGTGTCCCAATACATAATATGTCAGATGCAGTAAGCCATAAGTACCAGGATGTTCTACTATATCCGGTCATATTTCGCAGTATGCATGTCAGCATGCTTCTTTGGCCTTCTTTTATTTTGTAAGCCTTTCACCTCAAGGCTTTGGAACAATTGGCGTTTTAGTTTATATGCAAATATTTGCTATTTTTGTATCTGTCTGTCCTTTTACTGTGTCTTGCATTTTTATTGTAGGCCTACTATACTACACACACAAACACACACACACACACACACACATATATATGTACATACATACATATGCATACATACATCTATCTATCTATATATGTATAGGCTACTGTGCACTGTTTTTCGGCACTACCACGTTCTCTATAGCTGATGTAAGGTGAATTACTCCCTAGTTCTTATCTTAGCCATCTGAGAAGATCAAATACATTGTTTTTGGTGCCTAACTGTTTCCCAAGTATATTAGTGCATGTGTGAATGAATAAACAAGATGCATTAATGTAAATTTCTTTGTAGAAAGCCGCTTTATGAAATCAAGTCCATTCACTTGTATTAGTTTACAGCGCAGCCTTGCCACATCCAATATGGCGGCAACGCTGACGTACGGCTCAGCGCTCGATGCGGCGTCTATTTACATATGCAGGGATATTGGATACACCCTGTTCCCACATTGATGACATTTTGTTGTTGTTCTCTGGATCTGAAAATGAACTGTTACAATTTCATAAGTATGTCAATTCTCTCTATGAAAACCTCAAATTGAGTACTGAATACAGTAAAACAGAATTCAACTTCCTGGATTTGAAAATTTTAAAGACTGAGAATGGCTCACTTCACACTGCCATCTACAGAAAAAGTTCAGATCGCAACACAATTCTCAGGGCGGACAGTCCCCCCCCAGTTTGATCAAAAATATTCCCTTTGGACAATTTCAAAGGCTGCGTCGCATTTGTGACAAAGATGATGATTTTGAGGAGAAGGCTATGGAGATGCATGCTAGGTTTCAACAAAGGGGATACAGGCCCAGTCTGCTAAATCAGTCCCTCAACAAAGCCAAATCTCTGGAGAGAAAGAGGCTCCTCAAATAGTCTCACAGGCCTCAAAAAACCAAACAATTATACTTCAGTTAGGACCACTTTGTCAAAAATCTTTATTTACTTGCACAAGTTATATTACATTTGGTGGTATGGTTCTGTTCTGGGACCCCCTGCTCTTCCACGCGCTTGTGTGGAAAGCCTGAGGCAGGAAGAGCACAACCTGTTCTTCATGAGCCATCATGAACAGCTGAAGCAGGGGGCGCAGCAGCAAAAGAAAACCCAGACAGAGCAGAGCAAGCAAATGAATACAATAAAGTTCAGACCTGCATAACAGGAGGATCTGGGACCCCCTGCTCTTCCACGCACTTGCGTGGAAAGCCTGAGGCAGGAAGAGCACAACTTCCTGCCCTTCATGAGCCATCATGAACGGCTATAGCAGGGAGTGCAGCAGCAAAAGAAACCCAGATAGAGCAGAGAAAACAGCATGACAAGAGGAGCTGGGGTGGAGGTGGGTTGCAATTACCAGCAGAGGAAGCAGCAAAAGGGGCCAGGCTGGAGCTGTTTAAATAGTGCGCTCTGAATGCAATTTTCCAATAGGAGCAAAGGGGCAGTGAGCTGAGCCATCAGCTGATTGAGGATTGCTTGCTTGCCATTGACAGCTAATTTAGAGCTTGACGTCGTGGCCTGCCAGAACTAACGCTATGCTTGATTTTGTCACCCAGTACAGTCAAGAAGCGGCTCAGGTCAAGGAATTTGAAAAACTCAAATTTAAAAGTATTTGCGTTTTTCTTCTGCATTGATAGCCCAGCTTTATGAAAAGACCATCTTTCCAGCAGTGTAAATACTTCTTTAAACTTGAGTAATACCAAATAATTTATTAGTTGATTGATGATTTGTATTAATGATCTAAATCTGCCAAGTAAACTATCAAATGAGTGTTTTATTGTAAAGTACAATATTTGAAATGAAACTGCAGCAGCATAACAAAAAACAAAAGTTGTACCATTCACTACAACAAAATACTGTGCCATCATCCTGTGTTGGCCACTGAGTTTTCCTGCAACACCACCTTTAGGTTCTCCAAGATACCTCAAGAAGACAACATTCATGCTACCCACAGTGCAAACATTTCTTTTTATTTATTTTTATGGGCTTTTTGCCTTTAATGACAGGACAGTGAGTGAAATGGGGAGACAGAGAAAGAGTGGGGACTGACATGCAGCAAAGGGCCGCGAGCCAGATTCGAACCCGAACCGACGCCCCCAAACATTTTGGTTTTAATGACCCCATGATCTTTACATTAGCACCACCCTCAAAGCAACCTCAAGAAGAAGAAGAGCTATTATGTTGTTGTTTCCATCAAATATTGAATTCTAGAGAGTACGTCATGGTCTACGAGCAAAGGAGCAAAATCTCACCTAGTTATCAGGTATTTATGCATTAACTGCATTATTTATAAAATTTTAGATTTTTTATTAATAAAGTATTAGCAAGAGTGTATTTCAAATGATTTTAACTTGACAAACTGTTTTTTATCATTTCTTTCTAATGCTATTTGTTTTATTCTAATAAAAAGTAAAAAGTAAAAAATGAAATAAGTGTTTTATTTTAGGTTCATTTGTTTTTCTAGTATGACTGTGAACTGCAGTTCTGCATGTGGTTTATGCAAGTGGTCTTGCTGTAACCCAGTAAACTATTGCTGAACTGCTGTTGACAGGTACAATAAATGGCAAACACTGTACTGTCTTTCTATTTCATTAGGCCTACTTTCAAATGTGTTAGAAAATGTTTTATTGTAAAATCTAAGTGTTGGAGTGTCAGTCATTATGTGGCCCTGCATGTGTAATTTATGTAGACAGAAGTTTTTATTTATTGTATATTTAAATAGGCTAGCTGTACTTGCTTCTAAAAAAAATAATACAGAATACTGGCCAATAGAAAATGGTTTTTCAAATTTAGCTTTTTTTTTCAGGTTAAAGTTAGGGCCTTGCTCCATTATAATGTTGAGGGCGTTTTTGCTTTTGTTTTTGGTTGTTGTGTTCTTGTTATTTATGTAGCCTAGCAGTAATTACACAGACCCAGCAGCTGTCATGAAAGAGAGAGAAATGCTAATAAAAAACAGTGAAAAATAAAAAAATACAAGGACCACTAAAATAAAATAATTATATGAACACATATGAAAAAAATTGTCTACCTTTCTGTCTCAATCACACGCACGCGCGTGCGTCATTAAATGTCATGGAAACAGAACGATGACCCGGCCGAGGTCGGGTATATACAGCCTTCACATTATTCTGATCGCTCACTTTGCACTTGGATTTGGACCAGAGCCAACCTGTGGAAAGATAACTCTTGAGTTTTGAGACAGAAAGCAGATTTTGTTGGAGAAAAGTTTGTTAAAACTTTTGGATTTCTACATTTTGTGGGAAACCGAAGAACCCGACGATGGCCCTCAGCAGACCCCGGACCCTGGAGGAGCTCCTGTGTGGACTGGACATCAGCCGAGCAGGTAAGACAACTTTTTAGTGTTTATTTATTTTAGTGTTTTACTTGTTGATTCGACCTCTTAAAGTGTTAATGTTAAAAGCCTTATCGGTGTAGAGATTCGTATAATGTTTGAATTTTAAGGTGCACAGTTTACACCATGTTATTAGGCCTGTTGGAAAACTCCAGATTTGGTGAAAACAGACGCTAATTCACGATTTCTCGTGTAGATTATTTTTTGGACATGTGTGAAATATATTAACAATTAATGTAGTGATTTGAAAACACTTTTATGTTTTTCACATGTTTGACGGGTCACATCTTCCAAATGTGACAATTTGTGACTGAATTTGCCGAAAAACAAAGATGGCGACTGGGCCGAATTTCAAATAATATCACAAATGTTATTTAGTTGTCACCATGGAGACGAACGTCAGGACACATGACGCACAGGTGTAAGCAAACCAGGGAACGTTTCTGAGTTGTTTTGATTTAATTGTTAAAGCCTGCCTTTTGTACCTGGAGTTCATGGATGCGCAAACATCTGGTCCTTTGAATTTCAAATTGTATGATATTAGATAAACTTAGACTGATTTATTTCACTGTATATCAGGGGCTGCATGTAGGCCTGCGCGTCCTGTGTCCAGGCTGATACTGAAGCAATATCACACAGGAGGGAGTGATGTACTGTATATCGTCACGGCTGTGAATCGGTCATAGGCCGAAGACAATTACATTTTGAAGTTTGGAGATACGTTTCCTTTTAGTTTATAGATACAGTACGTTTTAAATCTGTATTTGCTGCTATAGCCTAGATAAGTTTTTAAACACTTTCACCCAACATTCATTTTAATCATCTTCTTCTACTTCCAAAAAAACAAAAAACAAACAAAAAAAATATTAGCTTTCTTACTAGTTTTGAGATACATTTCCATTCAGTTTATAGATAAGTTTTTAAAACACTTTCATTCAACTTTCATTTCCCTCTTCAAAAAATAAAAAACAGCATGTAGGCCTACTTTAAATTTTTAAGTAATTTCTTTCTTTTAGTTTGGAGATAAGTTTCTTTTTGGTTTATAGATAAATTTTATATCCCTCTTTCCTGCTTGGTATACGTACGTTTTTCAAACATTCTCACCCAACTTCCATGTCCTTCTTCCAAAATAAATAAATGAATAAATTCACATGTACTGTAGATAAGTTTTAATTCATTTGTTTTAGTTTGGAGATATAGTTTCCTTTCAGCTTATAGGTAAGTTTTAAATCTTTTTTTCCTGTTTAGTATATATATATATATGTTTTTAAAATGCTCTCATCCAGCTTTCAACTTTCATTTCCTTCTTCAAAAATAAATAAATAAATAAATAAAAAATTCTCAGCATGTACTATAGATTTGTCCCTTTTAGTTCAGAGATAGGTTCAGATTTTAAAGCCACATACTTGAAAGACATGAAAACTATTCTCTCATGATGTCTCTAATCAATACCTTAATTATTTGACTTTGTCTAAACATGAACAGTTGAAACAATGATGTAAAACAGATGTATGTGTATTGTGTTTAGAACCTAAGAAATGTATTTACTGCTGAATATGTGTACAACACAACACAACACAACACAGCACAACACAACACAACACAAGTCTTGAGAGTCAATTCTCCCAAGACCACCCACAGAGAGACAGATTTGGAAAGAAAAACAGACTTGGACTGAAAAACTGACTTGGATAGACAGACAAAAAGAAGACTTGGACAAACAGAAATGGAGAAAGACTAACAGAATTGGACAAACAGACATGGAGACAGACAAACAAACTTGGACAGACAGATAGACAGACAGACATGGAGAAAGACGACAGAAGGACAGACAGACATGGAGACAGAAAAACATACAGACATGGAAAGACAGAAAGACTTGGACAGAAAGACATGGAGACAGACTGACATGGAGACAAACAGACAGACATGGAGACACACAAACAGACTTGGACAGATGAAATTATACAGACATGGACAGACAGACAAACAGACTTGGACAGAAAGACATGGAGACAAACAGACACACATGGAGACAGACAGACACACATGGACAGAGAGACATGAAGACGGACAGATAGACAGACATAGACAAACAGACTTGGAGACAGACAAAAAAACTTGGACAGACATGGACGGACAAAAGTGGAGACAAACAGACGGATATGGAGACAAACAGACAGACATGGAGAAGGACAGAAAGACATGGAGACCGACAGAAAGACATACATACATGGAGATTGAAAAACATGGAGGAAGAAGAACAGACATGGAGACAGGCAGACGAGAGAAAGACAGACGGAAAGACAGACAGAATGGAGACAGACAAACAGACGTGGAGAGACATGGACGGACAAACATGGAGACATGGAACGACAGACATGGACAGAAAGACATGGCAACAAACAGACAGACATGGAAAGACAGACAGACATGGAAAGACAGACAGACAGACAGACATGGAGACAGACGACGGACAGAATTGGAGACAGACAGACAGACAGACATGGATACAAACAGACTGACTTGGACAGACAGACTGACACATGGACAGACACACTTATACAGACAGACAGACAGAAAGACAGACAGACATGGAGACAGGCAGACAGACTTGGACAGACAGACTGACACATGGACAGACACACTTATACAGACAGACAGACAGACAGAAAGACAGACAGACATGGAGACAGGCAGACAGACATGGACAGACAGACAAACGGACCGAAAGGAATGGAGACAGAAAGATATGGAGACAGACAGATATGGAGACAAACAGACAGACATGGAGACAGACAGATATGAAGACAAACAGACAGACATGGAGACAGACAGACATGGAAACAGACAGGTAGACAGACATGGACAGACAGACTTGGAGACAGACAGACTTGGACATACTTAGACAAACAAACACAAACAGACAGAAATGGACAGACAGACATGAAGACAAACAGACAGACATGGAAACAGACAACGGACAGACATGGAGACAGACAGACAGATTTGGACAGACAGACTTAGACAGACAGACATGGAGACAAACAGACAGACATGGAGACAGACAGATAGACTTGGACAGAAGGACATGGAGACAGAGAGATAGACAGACATGGACAGAAAGACTTGCAGAGAGACAAACAGTCTTGGTCAGACATGGACGGACAGACATGGAGACAAACAGACAGAAATGGACAGACAGATATGGAGACAAACAGACAAACATGGACAGACAGACGTGGACAAACAGAAAGACAGAAGGAAAGACAAGAAAAGAACGACTTGGAAAGAAAGGCATGGAGACAGACAGACATGGAGACAAAAAGACACACATGGAGACAGACAGACAGACAGACATGGAGACAGACAGAAAGACAGACATGGACAGACTTAAACCGAAAGACATGGACACAAACAGACATGGAGACAAACAGACAGACATGGACAGACACGCATGGACACAAACAGACAGACCTGGAGACAGACAGACAGTCGGACAGAAAGACATAGATTGAAAGACATGGAGACAGGGAGACGGCAGAAAGATAGACAGACAGACATGAACAGACAAACATGGAGACAAACACAGACATGGACAGAAATACATGGAGACAAACAGACACACATGGACAGACAGACATGGAAAAAAACAGACAGACATGGACACAAACAAACAGGCATGGACAGACAGACAGACATAGATTGAAAGACATGGAGACAGGGAGACGGCAGAAAGATAGACAGACAGACATGAACAGACAAACATGGAGACAAACACAGACATGGACAGACAGACATGGAGACAAACAGACAGACATGGAAAGACAGACATGGACACAAACAGACAGACATGGACACAAACAAACAGGCATGGACAGACAGACAGACAGACAAAGAGACAGACAGACAGACATGGAGACAAATGACGGACAGACATGGAGACAGACAAACAGACAGACTTGGACAGAAAGACTGACAGACAGACTTGACAAGACTTGGAAAGAAAGACGTGAACAGGAAGACATGGAAAAAGACAGACATGGAGACAGACAGACATGGAGACAGACAGATAGACAGACATGGACAGACAGACTTGGAGACAAACAGACAGACATGGACGGACAGATATAGAGACAAACAGACATGGACAGACAGACATGGACAGGCAGACGACCAACAAACACACAGACAGACAGACAGACAGACATGGAGAGAAACGACAGGCAGAAAGACAGACATGGACAGACAGAAAGAAATTCTTGGACAGAAAGACATGGACACAAACAGACATGGAGACAAAAAGACAGAAATGGAGACAGACAGACAGACTTGGACAGACAGACTTAGACAGACAGAAATGGAGACAAACAAACAGACATGGAGACAGACAGACAGACTTGGACAGACAGAATTAGAAGGACATGGACAGACAGACAAACAGATTTGGATAGACAGACAAACACACTTGGACAGACAGACTTGGAGACTGACAGAAAGACAGACAGACATGGAGAAAAACAGACAGACATGGAGACAGACAGATAGACATGGACAGACAGACATGGAGACAGAGAGATGACATGGACAGAAAGACTTGGAGACAGACAAACAGACTTGGACAGACATGGACAGACAGACCTGGAGACAAACAGACAAACATGGACGGACAGATATGGAGACAAAGAGACAGACATGGACAGACAGACATGGACAGACAGACGGCAGACGACAGACATGGAGAAAGACAACACACAGAAAGACATAGATACAGACGACAGGAAGACAGACAGACATGGACAGACAGGCATGGACAGACAGACAGAAAGACTTGGACAGACAGACACAGAGACAAAAAGACAGACATGTAGACATACAGACAGACATGGAAAGAACGACCAACAGACGTCAACGGACAGACTTAGACAGACATGGACAGACAGACAAACAAACTACGACACATAAACGAACAGACTTGGACAGACAGAATTAGAGAGACATGGACAGACAGACTTAGACAGACATGGACATACAGACAAACAGACTTGGACAGACAGGTTTAGACAGACAGACAGACAGAAAGACTTGGACAGAAAGACATGGAGACAAACAGATGGACAGACACACAGAAATGGAGACAGTCAGACATGGAGATGAACAGACAGTCAGACAGAAAGACATACACACATACATAGACACTGACAAACATGGAGACAGGGAGACGGGAGAAAGACAGACAGGCATGGAGAAAGACAGACATGGAGACAGAAAAGGAGACACACAAACAGACTTGGACAGACATGGACGGACAAACATGGAGACAAACAGACAGACATGGACGGACAGACATGGAGACAAACAGACAGACATGGACACAAACAGACAGATGACGGACAAACATGGAGACATACAGACATGGAGACAAACGACGGACAAACATGGAGACATACAGACAAACAGACTTGGACAGAAAGACAGACAGACAGACAGACTTGAACAAGACTTGGACAGAAAGACTTGAACAGGAAGACATGGAGACAGACAGACAGACATGGAGACAAACAGACAGACTTGGACGGACAGACATGGAGACAAACAGTCAGACATGGAGAAAGACAGACATGGACAGACAGACATGGAGACAGACAGATAGACAGACATGGACAGACGGACATGGAGACAGACAGACAGACATGGACAGACAGACTTGGAGACAAACAAACTGACTTGGACAGACATGGACAGACAGACATGGAGACAAACAGACAGACATGGATGGACAAATATGGAGACAAACAGACAGACATGGACAGACAGATGACCGACAGACAGACAGACAGAAAGACAGACAGACAGATGACACACAGACGAACAGAAATGGAGAAAAACGACGGGCAGAAAGACAGACATAGACAAACAGAAAGAAAGACTTGGACAGAAAGACATGGAGACAGACAGACATGGAGACAAAAAGACAGACATGGGCAGACAGACATGGAGACAAACAGACAGACTTGGACAGACAGACTAAGACAGACAGACATGGAGACAAACAAACAGACATGGAAAGACAGAAAGACTTGGACAGAAAGACATGGAGACAGACTGACATGGAGACAAACAGACAGACATGAAGACACACAAACAGACTTGGACAGAAAGACATGGAGACAGACTGACATGGAGACAAACAGACAGACATGAAGACACACAAACAGACTTGGACAGATGGAATTAGACAGACATGGACAGATAGACAAAAAGACTTGGACAGACAGACTTAGAAGGACATGGACAGACTTGGAAAGACAGTTTTAGACAGACAGACAAATCAGACTAGGAAAGACAGACTTAGACAGACAGACAGACAGTCTTGGACAGAAAGACATGGAGACAAACAGACAGACATGGAGACAGACAGATAGACAGACATGGACAGACAGACTTGGAGACAGACAAACAGACTTGGACAGACATGGACGGACAAAAGTGGAGACAGACGACAGAAAGACACACAGACAGACACAAAGACAGAAAGACATGGAGACAGACAGAAAGACATACATACATGGAGACTGAAAGACATGGAGAAAGAAGAGCAGACATGGAGACAGGCAGACGAGAGAAAGACGGACGGACAGACAGACAGACATGGAGACAGACAGACAGACATGAAGACAGACAAACTGACTTGGACAGACATGGACGGACAAACATGGAGACATGGAAAGACAGACATGGACGGAAAGACATGGCGACAAACAAACAGACATGGACAGACAGAAAGACATGGAAAGACAGACAGACAGACAGACAAACAAACATGGAGACAGACGACGGACATAATTGGAGACAGACAGACAGACAGATTGACAGACAGACAGACATGGAGACAGACAAACAGACTTGGACAGACATGGACGGACAAACATGGAGACATGGAACCACAGACATGGACGAAAAGACATGGCAACAAACAAACAGACATGGACAGACAGACAGACATGGAAAGACAGACAGACAGACAGACAGACAGACAGACATGGAGACAGACGACAGACATAATTGGAGACAGACAGACAGACAGACAGACAGACATGGAGACAAACAGACAGACTTGGACAGACAGACAGACTTATACAGACAGACAGACATGGAGACAGACAGAAAGACATGGACAGACAGATAGACAAATGGACAGAAAGACTTGGACAGAAAGGCATGGAGACAGACAGATATGGAGACAAACAGACAGACATGGAGACAGACAGACATGGAAAGACAGACTTGGACATACTTAGACAAACACAAACAGACAGACATGGACATACAGACATGAAGACAAACAGACAGACATGGACAAAAACAGACCGACATGGACACAAACAGACAGACATGGAGACAGACAGACAGCCAGAAAGACAGACAGAAACACTTGAACAAGAAGACATGGAGACAGACAGACATGGAGACAAACAGACATGGAGACAGAAAGATAGACTTGGACAGAAAGACACGGAGACAGAGAGATAGACAGACATGGACAGAAAGACTTGGAGACAGACAAACAGACTTGGACAGACATGGACGGACAGACATGGAGACAGACAGACAGACGTGGACAGACAGAAAGACAGAAGAAAAGACAAGAAAAGAATGACTTGGAAAGAAAGGCATGGAGACAGACAGACATGGAGACAAAAAGACACACATGGAGACAGACAGACAGACAGACATGGACAGACTTGAACAGAAAGACATGGACACAAACAGACAGACATGGAGACAAAAAGACAGACATGGACAGACACGCATGGACACAAACAGACAGACCTGGAGACAGACAGAAAGTCAGACAGACTTAGACAGACAGACATGGAGACAAACAGACAGACATGGAGACAGACAGATAGACATGGACAGACAGACATGGAGACAAAGGGATGACATGGACAGAAAGACTTGGGGAAAGAAAAACAGACTTGGACAGACATGGACGGACAGACCTGGAGACAAACAGACAAACATGGACGGACAGATATGGAGACAAACAGACATGGACAGACAGACAGACAGACAGACAGACAGACATGGAGACAGACGACACACAGAAAGACATGGATACAGACGACAGCACGACAGACAGACATGGAAAGACAGACATGGACAGACAGACAGAAAGACTTGGACTGAAAGACTTGGACAGACAGACATGGAGACAAAAACACAGACATGTAGACACACAGACAGACATGGAAAGAACGACCAACAGACTTCGACAGACAGACTTAGACAGAAATGGACAGACAGACAAACAGACTTGGAAAGCCAGACTTGGAGACAGACAAACAGACAGACAGACTTGGACAGAAAGACTTGGACAGAAAGACATAAACATAAAATAAAAAGGACATGAACGAACAGACTTGGACAGACAGAATTAGAGAGACATGGACAGACAGACTTAGGCAGACATAGAAAGACAGACAAACAGACTTAGACAGACAGATTGAGACACACAGACAGACAGACAGACAGACTTGAACAGAAAGACTTGGACAGAAAGAAATGGAGACAAACAGACAGACATGGAGACAGACTCACAGAAATTGAGACAGTCAGACATGGAGATGAACAGACAGACAGAAAGACATACATACATACATAGACAGTGACAGACATGGAGACAGGGAGACGGGAGACAGACAGGCATGGAGAAAGACAAACATGGAGACAGACAACGAGACACACAAACAGACTTGGACAGACATGGACGGACAAACATGGAGACAAACAGACAGACATGGATGGAAAGACATAGAGACAAACAGACAGACATGGACACAAACAGACAGATGACGGACAAATATGCAGACAGATAGACAGCCATGGAGACAAACGACGGACAGACATAGAAACATACAGACAGACAGACAGACAGACAGACAGACTTGAACAAGACTTGGACAGAAAGACTTGAACAGGAAGACATGGAGACAAACAGACTTGGACAGACAGACATGGAGACAAACAGACAGACAGACAGATAGATAGACAGACATGGACAGACAGACTTGGAGACAAACAAACTGACTTGGACAGACATGGACAGACAGACATGGAGACAAAAAGACAGACATGGACGGACAGACTTGGAGACAAACAAACTGACTTTGACAGACATGGACAGACAGACTTGGAAAAAGACAGACATGGACGGACAGATATGGAGGCAAACAGAAAGACAAGGACAGACAGACATGGAAAGACAGACGACGACAGACAGACAGACAGACATAGACAGATGACATGGAGACCGACGACGGACAGACATGGAGACAGACAGACAGGCAGAAAGACAGACAGACAGACAGGCAGAAAGACTTGGACAGAAAGCCATGGAGACAGACGACAGACAGAAACACAGACATGGAGACAGACAGGCAGACATGGAGACAGACAAATAGACTTGGACAGACAAGGACGGACAAACATGGAGACAGAAAGTCATGTACGGACAGACATGGAGACAAACAGACAAATGTGGACAGACAGACATGGAGACAGACCATGGACAGACACACAGAAAGACAGACATGGAGACAGACAGACAGACGTGGAGACAAACAAATAGACGTGGACAGACAAGGACGGACAAACATGGAGAAAGAATGACATGTACGGACAGACATGGAGACAAACAAACAGATGTGGACAGACAGAAATGGAGACAGACAACGGACAGACATGGAGACAGACAGACAGACAGACAAACAGAAAGGCAGACCGAAAGACTTTGACAGACAGACATGAAAACAGAAAGACATGGACAGACAGAAATGGAGATAAACAGACAGACTTGGACAAAAAGACTTGGACAGAACGACATGGAGATAAACAGACAGACATGGAGACAGACAGACAGACATGGAAAGACAGACATGGAGAAAGACAGATAGACAGACATGGACAGACAGACGTGGACAAACAGAAAGACAGAAGGAAAGACAAGAAAAGAACGACTTGGAAAGAAAGGCATAGAGACAGACAGACATGGAGACAAAAAGACACACATGGAGACAGACAGACAGACAGACAGACATGGAGACAGACAGAAAGACAGAGATGGACAGACTTAAACCGAAAGACATGGACACAAACAGAAATGGAGACAAACAGACAGACATGGACAGACACGCATGGACACAAACAGACAGACCTGGAGACAGACAGACAGTCGGACATAAAGACATAGATTGAAAGACATGGAGACAGGGAGACGGCAGAAAGATAGACAGACAGACATGAACAGACAAACATGGAGACAAACACAGACATGGACAGACAGACATGGAGACAAACAGACAGACATGGACAGACAGACATGGACACAAAAAAAACAGGCATGGACAGACAGACAGACAGACATAGATTGAAAGACATGGAGACAGGGAGACGGCAGAAAGATAGACAGACAGACATGAACAGACAAACATGGAGACAAACACAGACATGGACAGACAGACATGGAGACAAACAGACAGACATGGACAGACAGACATGGACACAAACAGACAGACATGGACACAAACAAACAGGCATGGACAGACAGACAGACAGACAGACAAAGAGACAGACAGACAGACAGAGATGGAGACAAATGACGGACAGACATGGAGACAGACAGACAGACTTGGAGACACTGACAGACAGACATGGACAGACACGAAAGAAAGACACAAACAGACAGACATGGAGACAGACAGACAGTGGACATAAAGACATAGATTGAAAGACATGGAGACAGGGAGACGGCAGAAAGATAGACAGACAGACATGAACAGACAAACATGGAGACAAACACAGACATGGACAGACAGACATGGAGACAAACAGACAGACATGGACAGACAGACATGGACACAAAAAAAACAGGCATGGACAGACAGACAGACAGACATAGATTGAAAGACATGGAGACAGGGAGACGGCAGAAAGATAGACAGACAGACATGAACAGACAAACATGGAGACAAACACAGACATGGACAGACAGACATGGAGACAAACAGACAGACATGGACAGACAGACATGGACACAAACAGACAGACATGGACACAAACAAACAGGCATGGACAGACAGACAGACAGACATAGATTGAAAGACATGGAGACGGCAGAAAGATAGACAGACAGACATGAACAGACAAACATGGAGACAAACACAGACATGGACAGACAGACATGGAGACAAACAGACAGACATGGACAGACAGACATGGACACAAACAGACAGACATGGACACAAACAAACAGGCATGGACAGACAGACAGACCGACAGACAAAGAGACAGACAGACAGACATGGAGACAAATGACGGACAGACATGGAGACAGACAGACAGACTTGGACAGAAAGACTGACAGACAGACTTGACAAGACTTGGAAAGAAAGACGTGAACAGGAAGACATGGAAAAAGACAGACATGGAGACAGACAGACATGGAAAGACAGACATGGAGACAGACAGATAGACAGACATGGACAGACAGACTTGGAGACAAACAGACAGACATGGACGGACAGATATAGAGACAAACAGACATGGACAGACAGACATGGACAGGCAGACGACCAACAAACACACAGACAGACAGACAGACAGACATGGAGAGAAACGACAGGCAGAAAGACAGACATGGACAGACAGAAAGAAATTCTTGGACAGAAAGACATGGACACAAACAGACATGGAGACAAAAAGACAGAAATGGAGACAGACAGACAGACTTGGACAGACAGACTTAGACAGACAGAAATGGAGACAAACAAACAGACATGGAGACAGACAGACAGACTTGGACAGACAGAATTAGACAGACATGGACAGAGACAAACAGATTTGGATAGACAGACAAATACACTTGGACAGACAGACTTGGAGACTGACAGACAGACAGACAGACAGACATGGAGAAAAACAGACAGACGTGGAGACAGACAGATAGACAGACATGGACAGACAGACATGGAGACAGACAGACAGACATGGATGGACAAATATGGAGACAAACAGACAGACATGGACAGACAGATGACCGACAGACAGACAGACAGAAAGACAGACAGACAGACAGATGACACACAGACGAACAGAAATGGAGAAAAACGACGGGCAGAAAGACAGACATAGACAGACAGAAAGAAAGACTTGGACAGAAAGACATGGAGACAAAAAGACAGACATGGGCAGACTGACTAAGACAGACAGACATGGAGACAAACAAACAGACATGGAAAGACAGAAAGACTTGGACAGAAAGACATGGAGACAGACTGACATGGAGACAAACAGACAGACATGAAGACACACAAACAGACTTGGACAGATGGAATTAGACAGACATGGACAGACAGACAAAAAGACTTGGACGGACAGACTTAGACAGACATGGACAGACTTGGAAAGACAGTTTTAGACAAACAGACAAATCAGACTAGGAAAGACAGACTTAGACAGACAGACAGACAGTCTTGGACAGAAAGACATGGAGACAAACAGACAGACATGGAGACAGACAGATAGACAAACATGGACAGACAGACTTGAACAAGACTTGGACAGAAAGACTTGAACAGGAAGACATGGAGACAAACAGACAGACATGGAGACAGACAGATAGACAAACATGGACAGACAGACTTGAACAAGACTTGGACAGAAAGACTTGAACAGGAAGACATGGAGACAGACAGACTTGAACAGACAGACATGGAGACAAACAGACAGACAGAAAGATAGACAGACATGGACAGACAAACTTGGAGACAAACAAACTGACTTGGACAGACATGGACAGACAGACATGGAGACAAAAAGACAGACATGGACGGACAGACTTGGAGACAAACAAACTGACTTTGACAGACATGGACAGACAGACATGGAAACAGAAAGACATGGACGGACAGATATGGAGGCAAACAGAAAGACATGGACAGACAGACATGGAAAGACAGACGACGACAGACAGACAGACAGACAGGCAGAAAGACTTGGACAGAAAGCCATGGAGACAGACGACAGACAGAAAGACAGACATGGAGACAGACAGGCAGACATGGAGACAGACAAACAGACTTGGACAGACAAGGACGGACAAACATGGAGACAGAAAGTCATGTACGGAAAGACATGGAGACAAACAGACAAATGTGGACAGACAGACATGGAGACAGACCATGGACAGACACACAGAAAGAAAGACATGGAGACAGACAGACAGACGTGGAGACAGACAAATAGACTTGGACAGACAAGGACGGACAAACATGGAGAAAGAAAGACATGTACGGACAGACATGGAGACAAACAAACAGATGTGGACAGACAGAAATGGAGACAGACAACGGACAGACATGGAGACAGACAGACAGACAGACAAACAGAAAGACAGACCGAAAGACTCTGACAGACAGACATGAAAACAGAAAGACATGGACAGACAGAAATGGAGATAAACAGACAGACTTGGACAAAAAGACTTGGACAGAACGACATGGAGATAAACAGACAGACATGGAGACAGACAGACAGATATGGAAAGACAGACATGGAGAAAGACAGATAGACAGACATGGACAGACAGACGTGGACAAACAGAAAGACAGAAGGAAAGACAAGAAAAGAACGACTTGGAAAGAAAGGCATAGAGACAGACAGACATGGAGACAAAAAGACACACATGGAGACAGACAGACAGACAGACATGGAGACAGACAGAAAGACAGACATGGACAGACTTAAACCGAAAGACATGGACACAAACAGACATGGAGACAAACAGACAGACATTGACAGACACGCATGGACACAAACAGACAGACCTGGAGACAGACAGACAGTCGGACATAAAGACATAGATTGAAAGACATGGAGACAGGGAGACGGCAGAAAGATAGACAGACAGACATGAACAGACAAACATGGAGACAAACACAGACATGGACAGACAGACATGGAGACAAACAGACAGACATGGACAGACAGACATGGACACAAACAGACAGACATGGACACAAACAAACAGGCATGGACAGACAGACAGACAGACATAGATTGAAAGACATGGAGACGGCAGAAAGATAGACAGACAGACATGAACAGACAAACATGGAGACAAACACAGACATGGACAGACAGACATGGAGACAAACAGACAGACATGGACAGACAGACATGGACACAAACAGACAGACATGGACACAAACAAACAGGCATGGACAGACAGACAGACAGACAGACAAAGAGACAGACAGACAGACATGGAGACAAATGACGGAAAGACATGGAGACAGACAGACAGACTTGGACAGAAAGACTGACAGACAGACTTGACAAGACTTGGAAAGAAAGACGTGAACAGGAAGACATGGAAAAAGACAGACATGGAGACAGACAGACATGGAAAGACAGACATGGAGACAGACAGATAGACAGACATGGACAGACAGACTTGGAGACAAACAGACAGACATGGACGGACAGATATAGAGACAAACAGACATGGACAGACAGACATGGACAGGCAGACGACCAACAAACACACAGACAGACAGACAGACAGACATGGAGAGAAACGACAGGCAGAAAGACAGACATGGACAGACAGAAAGAAATTCTTGGACAGAAAGACATGGACACAAACAGACATGGAGACAAAAAGACAGAAATGGAGACAGACAGACAGACTTGGACAGACAGACTTAGACAGACAGAAATGGAGACAAACAAACAGACATGGAGACAGACAGACAGACTTGGACAGACAGAATTAGACAGACATGGACAGACAGACAAACAGATTTGGATAGACAGACAAACACACTTGGACAGACAGACTTGGAGACTGACAGACAGACAGACAGACAGACAGACATGGAGAAAAACAGACAGACGTGGAGACATACACATAGACATGGACAGACAGACATGGAGACAGAGAGATGACATGGACAGAAAGACTTGGAGACAGACAAACAGACTTGGACAGACATGGACAGACAGACCTGGAGACAAACAGACAAACATGGACGGACAGATATGGAGACAAAGAGACAGACATGGACAGACAGACGGCAGACGACAGACATGGAGAAAGACGACACACAGAAAGACATAGATACAGACAACAGGAAGACAGACAGACATGGACAGACAGACAGAAAGACTTGGACTGAAATACTTGGATAGACAGAAACGGAGACAAAAAGACAGACATGTAGACATACAAACAGACATGGAAAGAACGACCAACAGACGTCAACGGACAGACTTAGACAGACATGGACAGACAGACAAACAAACTACGACACATAAACGAACAGACTTGGACAGACAAAATTAGAGAGACATGGACATACAGACAAACAGACTTGGACAGACAGGTTTAGACAGACAGACTTGGACAGAAAGACATGGAGACAAACAGACAGACAGACACACAGAAATAGAGACAGTCAGACATGGAGATGAACAGACAGTTAGACAGAAAGACATACACACATACATAGACACTGACAAACATGGAGACAGGGAGACGGGAGAAAGACAGACAGGCATGGAGAAAGACAGACATGGAGAAAGAAAAGGAGACACACAAACAGACTTGGACAGACATGGACGGACAAACATGGAGACAAAAAGACAGACATGGACGGACAGACATGGAGACAAACAGACAGACATGGACACAAACAGACAGATGACGGACAAAAATGCAGAAAGACAGACAGACATGGAGACAAACGACGGACAAACATGGAGACATACAGACAGACAGACTTGGACAGACAGACAGACAGACAGACTTGAACAAGACTTGAACAGGAAGACATGGAGAAAGACAGACAGACATGGAGACAAACAGTCAGACATGGAGAAAGACAGACATGGACAGACAGACATGGAGACAGACAGATAGACAGACATGGACAGACAGACATGGAGACAGACAGACAGACATGGACAGACAGACTTGGAGACAAACAAACTGACTTGGACAGACATGGACAGACAGACATGGAGACAAACAGACAGCCATGGATGGACAAATATGGAGACAAACAGACAGACATGGACAGACAGATGACCGACAGACAGACAGACAGAAAGACAGACAGACAGATGACACACAGACGAACAGAAATGGAGAAAAACGACGGGCAGAAAGACAGACATAGACAGACAGAAAGAAAGACTTGGACAGAAAGACATGGAGACAGACAGACATGGAGACAAAAAGACAGACATGGGCAGACAGACATGGAGACAAACAGACAGACTAGGACAGACAGACTAAGACAGACAGACATGGAGACAAACAAACAGACATGGAAAGACAGAAAGACTTGGACAGAAAGACATGGAGACAGACCGACATGGAGACAAACAGACAGACATGAAGACACACAAACAGACTTGGACAGATGGAATTAGACAGACATGGACAGACAGACAAAAAGACTTGGACAGACAGACTTAGACAGACATGGACAGACTTGGAAAGACAGTTTTAGACAGACAGACAAATCAGACTAGGAAAGAAAGACTTAGACAGACAGACAGACAGTCTTGGACAGAAAGACATGGAGACAAACAGACAGACATGGAGACAGACAGATAGACAGACTTGGAGACAGACAAACAGACTTGGACAGACATGGACGGACAAAAGTGGAGACAGATGACAGAAAGACACACAGACAGACACAAAGAAAGAAAGACATGGAGACAGACAGAAAGACATACATACATGGAGACTGAAAGACATGGAGAAAGAAGAGCAGACATGGAGACAGGCAGACGAGAGAAAGACGGACGGACAGACAGACAGACATGGAGACAGACAAACAAACTTGGACAGACATGGACGGACAAACATGGAGACATGGAACGACAGACATGGACGGAAAGACATGGCGACAAACAAACAGACATGGACAGACAGACAGACATGGAAAGACAGACAGACAGAAAGACAGACAGACAGACATGGAGACAGACGACGGACATAATTGGAGACAGAGAGACAGACAGATTGACAGACAGACAGACAGACATGGAGAAAGACAGACAGACATGGAGACAAACAGACAGACTTGGACAGACAGACATGGAGACAAACAGTCAGACATGGAGAAAGACAGACATGGACAGACAGACATGGAGACAGACAGATAGACAGACATGGACAGACAGACATGGAGACAGACAGACAGACATGGACAGAAAGACTTGGAGACAAACAAACTGACTTGGACAGACATGGACAGACAGACATGGAGACAAACAGACAGACATGGATGGACAAATATGGAGACAAACAGACAGACATGGACAGACAGATGACCGACAGACAGACAGACAGACAGAAAGACAGACAGACAGACAGACAGATGACACACAGACGAACAGAAATGGAGAAAAACGACGGGCAGAAAGACAGACATAGACAGACAGAAAGAAAGACTTGGACAGAAAGACATGGAGACAGACAGACATGGAGACAAAAAGACAGACATGGGCAGACAGACATGGAGACAAACAGACAGACTTGGACAGACAGAAAGACTTAGACAGAAAGACATGGAGACAGACTGACATGGAGACAAACAGACAGACATGAAGACACACAAACAGACTTGGACAGATGGAATTAGACAGACATGGACAGACAGACAAAAAGACTTGGACAGACAGACTTAGACAGACATGGAAAGACTTGGAAAGACAGTTTTAGACAGACAGACAAATCAGACTAGGAAAGACAGACTTAGACAGACAGACAGACAGTCTTGGACAGAAAGACATGGAGACAAACAGACAGACATGGAGACAGACAGATAGACAGACATGGACAGACAGACTTGGAGACAGACAAACAGACTTGGACAGACATGGACGGACAAACATGGAGACATGGAACGACAGACATGGACGGAAAGACATGGCGACAAACAAAAAGACATGGACAGACAGACAGACATGGAAAGACAGGCAGACAGACAGATAGACAGACAGACAGACAGACAGACAGACATGGAGACAAACAGACAGACTTGGACAGACAGACTGACACATGGACAGACAGACTTATACAGACAGACAGACATGGAGACAGGCAGAAAGACATGGACAGACAGATAGACAAATGGACAGAAAGACTTGGACAGAAAGGCATGGAGACAGACAGATATGGAGACAAACAGACAGACATGGAGACAGACAGACATGGAAAGACAGACTTGGACAGACTTAGACAAACACAAACTGACAGACATGGACATACAGACATGAAGACAAAATGACAGACAGGGACAAAAACAGACCGACATGGACACAAACAGACAGACATGGAGACAGACAGACATGGAGACAAACAGACATGGAGACAGAAAGATAGACTTGGACAGAAAGACATGGAGACAGAGAGATAGACAGACATGGACAGAAAGACTTGGAGACAGACAAACAGACTTGGACAGACATGGACGGACAGACATGGAGACAAACAGACAGACGTGGACAGACAGAAAGACAGAAAAAAAGACAAGAAAAGAACGACTTGGAAAGAAAGGCATGGAGACAGACAGACATGGAGACAAAAAGACACACATGGAGACAGACAGACATGGACAGACTTGAACAGAAAGACATGGACACAAACAGACAGACATGGACAGACACGCATGGACACAAACAGACAGACCTGGAGACAGACAGACAGTCAGACAGAAAGACATAGATTGAAAGACATCGAGACAGGCAGACAGCAGAAAGAAAGACAGACAGACATGGAAACAGACAGGCATGGAGACAGACATGGAGACACACAAACAGACTTGGACAAACATGAACAGACAGACATGGAGACAAACAGACAGACATGGACAGAAAGACATGGGCACAAAAAGACAGGCATGGACACAAACAAACAGGCATGGACAGACAGACAAAGAGACAGGCAGACAGACATGGAGACAAATGACGGACAGACATGGAGACAGACAGATAGACAGACTTGGACAGAGACTGACAGACAGACTTGAAAAGGACTTGGACAGAAAAACGTGAATAGGAAGACATGGAAAAAGACAGACATGGAGACGAACAGACAGACTTGGACAGACAGACATGGAGACAAACAGACAGACATGGAGACAGACAGATAGACAGACATGGACAGATAGACTTGGAGACAAACAGACAGACATGGACGGACAGATATAGAGACAAACAGACAGACATGGACAGACAGACGACTGACAAACACACAGACAGACAGACAGACAGACAGACAGATAGACAGACATGGAGAAAAAAACACAGACATGGAGACAGACAAAAAGACAGACAGACTTGGACAAAAAGACTTGGACAGACAGATTTGGAAACAGACAGACAGACATACAGACAGACAGACTTAGACAGACAGACATGGAGACAAACAGACAGACATGGAGACAGACAGATAGACATGGACAGACAGACATGGAGACAAAGGGATGACATGGACAGAAAGACTTGGGGAAAGAAAAACAGACTTGGACAGACATGGACGGACAGACCTGGAGACAAACAGACAAACATGGACGGACAGATATGGAGACAAACAGACATGGACAGACAGACAGACAGACATGGAGACAGACGACACACAGAAAGACATGGATACAGACGACAGCACGACAGACAGACATGGAAAGACAGACAGAAAGACTTGGACTGAAAGACTTGGACAGACAGACATGGAGACAAAAACACAGACATGTAGACACACAGACAGACATGGAAAGAACGACCAACAGACTTCGACAGACAGACTTAGACAGAAATGGACAGACAGACAAACAGACTTGGAAAGCCAGACTTGGAGATAGACAAACAGACAGACAGACTTGGACAGAAAGACTTGGACAGAAAGACATAAACATAAAATAAAAAGGACATGAACGAACAGACTTGGACAGACAGAATTAGAGAGACATGGACAGACAGACTTAGGCAGACATAGAAAGACAGACAAACAGACTTGGACAGACAGATTGAGACACACAGACAGACAGACAGACAGACAGACAGACTTGAACAGAAAGACTTGGACAGAAAGACATGGAGACAAACAGACAGACATGGAGACAGACAGAGAAATTGAGACAGTCAGACATGGAGATGAACAGACAGACAGAAAGACATACATACATACATAGACACTGACAGACATGGAGACGGGGAGACAGGGGGACGGGAGACAGACAGACAGGCATGGAGAAAGACAAACATGGAGACAGACAACGAGACACACAAACAGACTTGGACAGACATGGACGGACAAACATGGAGACAAACAGACAGATATGGATGGAAAGACATAGAGACAAACAGACAGACATGGAGACAAACAGACAGATATGGATGGAAAGACATAGAGACAAACAGACAGACATGGACACAAACAGACAGATGACGGACAAATATGCAGACAGATAGACAGCCATGGAGACAAACGACGGACAGACATAGAGACATACAGACAGACAGACAGACAGACAGACTTGAACAAGACTTGGACAGAAAGACTTGAACAGGAAGACATGGAGACAAACAGACATGGAGACAGACAGATAGACAGACATGGACAGATAGACTTGGAGACAAACAGACAGACATGGACAGACAGATATGGAGACAAGCAGACAGACATGGACAGACAGACGACAGACAAACAGACAGACAGACAGAGATACAGATAGACAGACATGGAGACAAACAAACAGACATGGAGACAGACAAACAGACAGACAGACTTGGACAGAAAGACTTGCACAGACAGATTTGGAGACAGACAGACAGACATACAGACAGACAGACTTGGACAGACAGACTTAGACAGACAGACATGGAGACAAACAGACAGACATGGAGACAGACAGATAGACATGGACAGACAGACATGGAGACAAAGGGATGACATGGACAGAAAGACTTGGGGAAAGAAAAACAGACTTGGACAGACATGGACGGACAGACCTGGAGACAAACAGACAAACATGGACGGACAGATATGGAAACAAACAGACATGGACAGACAGACAGACAGACAGACATGGAGACAGACGACACACAGAAAGACATGGATACAGACGACAGCACGACAGACAGACATGGAAAGACAGACATGGACAGACAGACAGAAAGACTTGGACTGAAAGACTTGGACAGACAGACATGGAGACAAAAACACAGACATGTAGACACACAGACAGACATGGAAAGAACGACCAACAGACTTCGACAGACAGACTTAGACAGAAATGGACAGACAGACAAACAGACTTGGAAAGCCAGACTTGGAGACAGACAAACAGACAGACAGACTTGGACAGAAAGACTTGGACAGAAAGACATAAACATAAAATAAAAAGGACATGAACGAACAGACTTGGACAGACAGAATTAGAGAGACATGGACAGACAGACTTAGACAGACATAGAAAGACAGACAAACAGACTTGGACAGACAGATTGAGACACACAGACAGACAGACAGACTTGAACAGAAAGACTTGGACAGGAAGACATAAACATAAAATAAAAAGGACATGAACGAACAGACTTGGACAGACAGAATTAGAGAGACATGGACAGACAGACTTAGACAGACATAGAAAGACAGACAAACAGACTTGGACAGACAGATTGAGACACACAGACAGACAGACAGACAGACTTGAGCAGAAAGACTTGGACAGAAAGACATGGAGACAAACAGACAGACATGGAGACAGACAGAGAAATTGAGACAGTCAGACATGGAGATGAACAGACAGACAGAAAGACATACATACATACATAGACACTGACAGACATGGAGACAGGGAGACAGGGGGACGGGAGACAGACAGACAGGCATGGAGAAAGACAAACATGGAGACAGACAACGAGACACACAAACAGACTTGGACAGACATGGACGGACAAACATGGAGACAAACAGACAGATATGGATGGAAAGACATAGAGACAAACAGACAGACATGGAGACAAACAGACAGATATGGATGGAAAGACATAGAGACAAACAGACAGACATGGACACAAACAGACAGATGACGGACAAATATGCAGACAGATAGACAGCCATGGAGACAAACGACGGACAGACATAGAGACATACAGACAGACAGACAGACAGACAGACTTGAACAAGACTTGGACAGAAAGACTTGAACAGGAAGACATGGAGACAAACAGACATGGAGACAGACAGATAGACAGACATGGACAGATAGACTTGGAGACAAACAGACAGACATGGACAGACAGATATGGAGACAAGCAGACAGACATGGACAGACAGACGACAGACAAACAGACAGACAGACAGAGATACAGATAGACAGACATGGAGACAAACAAACAGACATGGAGACAGACAAACAGACAGACAGACTTGGACAGAAAGACTTGCACAGACAGATTCGGAGACAGACAGACAGACATACAGACAGACAGACTTGGACAGACAGACTTAGACAGACAGACATGGAGACAAACAGACAGACATGGAGACAGACAGATAGACATGGACAGACAGACATGGAGACAAAGGGATGACATGGACAGAAAGACTTGGGGAAAGAAAAACAGACTTGGACAGACATGGACGGACAGACCTGGAGACAAACAGACAAACATGGACGGACAGATATGGAAACAAACAGACATGGACAGACAGACAGACAGACAGACATGGAGACAGACGACACACAGAAAGACATGGATACAGACGACAGCACGACAGACAGACATGGAAAGACAGACATGGACAGACAGACAGAAAGACTTGGACTGAAAGACTTGGACAGACAGACATGGAGACAAAAACACAGACATGTAGACACACAGACAGACATGGAAAGAACGACCAACAGACTTCGACAGACAGACTTAGACAGAAATGGACAGACAGACAAACAGACTTGGAAAGCCAGACTTGGAGACAGACAAACAGACAGACAGACTTGGACAGAAAGACTTGGACAGAAAGACATAAACATAAAATAAAAAGGACATGAACGAACAGACTTGGACAGACAGAATTAGAGAGACATGGACAGACAGACTTAGACAGACATAGAAAGACAGACAAACAGACTTGGACAGACAGATTGAGACACACAGACAGACAGACAGACTTGAACAGAAAGACTTGGACAGAAAGACATAAACATAAAATAAAAAGGACATGAACGAACAGACTTGGACAGACAGAATTAGAGAGACATGGACAGACAGACTTAGACAGACATAGAAAGACAGACAAACAGACTTGGACAGACAGATTGAGACACACAGACAGACAGACAGACAGACTTGAGCAGAAAGACTTGGACAGAAAGACATGGAGACAAACAGACAGACATGGAGACAGACACACAGAAATTGAGACAGTCAGACATGGAGATGAACAGACAGACAGAAAGACATACATACATACATAGACACTGACAGATATGGAGACAGGGAGACAGGAGACAGACAGACAGGCATGGAGAAAGACAAACATGGAGACAGACAACGAGACACACAAACAGACTTGGACAGACATGGACGGACAAACATGGAGACAAACAGACAGACATGGATGGAAAGACATAGAGACAAACAGACAGACATGGACACAAACAGACAGATGACGGACAAATATGCAGACAGATAGACAGCCATGGAGACAAACGACGGACAGACATAGAGACATACAGACAGACAGACAGACAGACAGACTTGAACAAGACTTGGACAGAAAGACTTGAACAGGAAGACATGGAGACAGACAGACATGGAGACAAACAGACAGATTTGGACAGACAGACATGGAGACAAACAGACAGAAAGACAGATAGACAGACTTGGACAGACAGACTTGGAGAAAACAAACTGACTTGGACAGACATGGACAGACAGACATGGAGACAAAAAGACAGACATGGACGGACAGACTTGGAGACAAACAAACTGACTTTGACAGACATGGACAGATAGACATGGAAACAGACAGACATGGATGGACAGATATGGAGGCAAACAGAAATACATGGACAGACAGACATGGAAAGACAGACGATGACAGACAGAAAGACAGACAGACATGGAGACAGACGACACACAGACAGACATGGAGACAAACGACGGGCAGAAAGACAGACATGGACAGACAGAAAGAAGGACTTGGACAGAAAGACATGGAGACAGACAGACATGGAGACAAAAAGACAGACATGGAGACAGACAGACAGACAGACTTGGACAGACAGAATTAGACAGACATGGACAGACAGACAAACAGATTTGGACAGACAGACAAACAGACTTGGACAGACAGACTTGGAGACAGACAGACATGGACAGAAAGACAGACTTGGACAGAAACACTTGAACAAGAAGACATGGAGACAGACAGATATGGAAACAAACAGACAGACTTGGACATACAGACTTAGACAGACAGACATGGAGACAAACAGACAGACATGGAGACAGAATGATAGACATGGACAGACAGACATGGAGACAGACAGATATGGAGACAAAAAGACAGACATGGAGACAGACAGACAGACATGGCTAAACAGACATGGAGATAGACAGATTAAAATACATGAACAGAAAGACTTCGAGACAGACAAACAGACTTGGACAGACAGACAAACAGATTTGGACAGACAGACAGACAGACTTGGACAGAAAGACATGGAGACAGACATGGAGACAAAAAGACAGACATGGACAGGAAGAGTTCAAGACAGAGAAACAAACTTGGACAGACAGACTTGGAGACAGACAAACAGACTTGGACAGACAGAATCAGACAGACATGGAGATAGACAGACATGGACAGAAAGACTTCAAGACAGACAAACAAACTTGGACAGACGGAAATAGACAGATATGGACAGACAGACAAACAGATTTGGACAGACAGACAGAGAGACAGACAAACAGACTTGAACCGACAGACTTAGACAGACATTGACAAACAGATAAACAGACTCGGACAGACAGACGGACAGACATGGACAGACAGACTCACAGACTTGGACAGACAGACAAACATGGAGACAGACAGATAGACAGGGACAGAACGATAGACAGACAAACAGAGAGACATGGAGACAGATAGACAGACAAGGACAGACAGACATGGAGAAAGACAGATAGACATACATGGACAGAAAGACTTGGAGACACACAAACAGACTTGGACAGACATGGAGACAAACATACAGCCATGGACTCACAGACATGGACACAGACGACAGAAAGACACACAGAAAGGCAGACACGGAGAAAGGCAGTCAGACATAGAGACATTCAAACAGTCAGACAGAAAGTCATACATACATGAGACAAACAGACATGGAGACAGAAAGAAGGACATGAAGACAGGAAGACAGGAGAAAGAAAGACAGACAGACATGGAGACAAACACACTTGGACAGACATGGAGACAGACAAACAGACTGACATGGAAAGACAGACCTGGAGACAGACAGACAGACATAGACAGATGACATGGAGACCGACGACGGACAGACATGGAGACAGACAGACAGACAGACAGACAGGCAGAAAGACTTGGACAGAAAGCCATGGAGACAGACGACAGACAAAAAGACAGACATGGAGACAGACAAATAGACTTGGACAGACAAGGACGGACAAACATGGAGACAGAAAGTCATGTACGGACAGACATGGAGAAAAACAGACAAATGTGGACAGACAGACATGGAGACAGACTATGGACAGACACACAGAAAGACAGACATGGAGACAGACAAACAGACATGGAGACAGACAAATAGACTTGGACAGACAAGGACGGACAAACATGGAGAAAGAAAGACATGTACAGACAGACATGGAGACAAACAAACAGATGTGGACAGACAGAAATGGAGACAGACAACGGACAGACATGGAGACAGACAGACAGACAGACAAACAGAAAGACAGACCGAAAGACTTTGACAGACAGACATGAAAACAGAAAGACATGGACAGACAGACATGGAGATAAACAGACAGACTTGGACAAAAATACTTGGACAGAACGACATGGAGATAAACAGACAGACATGGAGACAGACAGACAGACATGGAAAGACAGACATGGAAAAAGACAGATAGACAGACATGGACAGACAGACTTTGAGACAGACAAAGAGACTTGGAAAGACATTGGATGGACAGACATGGAGACAAACAGAAAGACATGGACAGAAAGACATGGAGACAGACGACAGACAGATAGATAGACAGTCAAACATGGAGACAAACAAACAGTCAGACAGAAAGACATACAGACATGGAGACTGACAGACATGGAGACAGACAGACATGGAGACAGACAGACAGACAAACAGAGTTGGACAGAAATGGACGGACCAGCATGGAGACAAATAGACAGACATAGACTGACAAACATGGAGACAAACAGACAGACATGAACAGACAGACATTGAGACAGACAGACATGGACAGACAGATATGGAGACAGACAAACATGGAAAAAGATGACAGACAGACATGGAGACAGACAGACAGACATGGAGACAGACAGACAGAAATACTTCCACAGAAAGACTTGGACAAAGACATGGAGACAAACTGACATGGAGACAAACAAACTTGGACAGACAGATATGGACAGACAGACAAACAGACTTGGACAGACAAGGACGGACAAACATGGAGACAGAAAGACATGTACGGACAGACATGGAGACAAACAGACAGATGTGGACAGACAGACATGGAGACAGACCACAGACAGACACACGGAAAGACAGACATGGAGACAGACAGACAGACATGGAGACAGACAGATAGACTTGGACAGACAAGGACGGACAAACATGGAGACAGAAAGAAATGTACGGGCAGACATGGAGACAAACAGACAGATGTGGAAAGACAGACATGGAGACAGACAGACAGACAGACAGACAGACAGAAAGACAGAAAGAAAGACCGAAAGACTTTGACAGACAGACATGGACAGACAGACATGGAGACAGACGACAGACAGACATGGAGACGGAAAGACATGGAGACAAACAGACAGACTTGGACAGACAGACTTAGACACACTTAGACACACTGACAGACAGACAGACAGACAGGCAGACTTGGACAGAAAGACTTGGACAGAATGACATTGAGATGAACAGACAGACATGGAGACAGACAGACAGACATGGAGACGGACAGATAGACAGACCTGGACAGACAGACTTGGAGACAGACAAAGAGACTTGGACAGACATGGATGGACAGACATGGAGACAAACAGAAAGACATGGACAGAAAAACATGGAGACAGATGACAGACAGATAGACAAACAGTGAAACATGGAGACAAACAAACAGTCAGACAGACAGACATGGAGACAGACAAACAGACATGGAGACAGACAGACAGACAAAAAGACTTGGACAGAAATGGACGGACCAACATGGAGACAGACAGACATGGACTGACAAACATGGAGACAGACAGACATGAACAGACAGTCATGGAGACAGACAGACATGGAAAGACAGACATGGAGACAGACAAAAATGGAAACAGACGACAGACAGACATGGAGACAGACAGACAGACATGGAGACAGACAGACAGAAATACTTCCACGGAAAGACTTGGACAAAAAGACATGGAGATAAACTGACATGGAGACAAACAAACTTGGACAGACAGATATGGACAGACAGAACAAACAGACTTGGACAAACAGACAAGAACAGACATGGACAGACAGACAAACAGACTTGGATACACAGACTTAGACAGATATGGAGACAGACAAACAAACAGACTTGGACAGACAGACTTAGACAGACAGACAGACAGACAGACAGACAGACAGACAGACAGATAAACAACCATTGAGAGAAACAGACAGACATGGAGACAGGGAGACAGACATGGAGACAGACAGACAGACATGGACAGACAGACATAGAAAAAGACAGATAGACAGACATGGATAGCCATACTTGGAAAGACAGACATGTACACAGACATGGATAGACAGACATGGAGACAGACAGACATGGACAGACAGATATGGAGACAGACAGACAGACAGACAGACATTCAGACATGGAGACAAACAGACAGTCAGAAAGAAAGACACTAATACATGGACATTGACAGACATGAAGACAGACAAACAGACATGGAGACAGGGAGACGGGAGAAAGACAGACAGACAGACAGACATGGAGAAAGACAAACAGGCTTGGACAGACATGGACGGACAAAGCATGGAGGCAAGAGGAAAGACATGGACGGACAGACATGGATACAGACAGACATGGAGACAGACAGACAGACTTGCTCAGAATGAAAAATAGACTTGGACAGGCAGACTCAGATAGACATGGAAAAACAGATAAACAAAAAGAGAGATAGACAGACATGAAGACAGACAGATAGACAGACATGGAGACAATGAAAGACAGACAGTCATGAAGACTGACAGGCAGACACATGGAGATAGACAAAAAGACATGAACACAAACAAATAAAAAGGAAGGCAGACAGACATCCATGGAGAGAAACATGAGATTGACAGACAGACAGACAGACAGACAGACAGACAGACAGACAGACAGACAGACAGACAGACATGGAGACAATGACAGACAGATACTCATGAAGACTGAAAGGCAGTCACATGGAGACAGACAAAGAGACATGGGAAGAGACAGATAGACAAACATGGAGACAGACATACATACATGGAGAGAAACAGGGAGACAGACATACATACAGACATGGAGACAGACAGAGAGATAGACCGACATGGAGACAGACAGACAGACACTTGAAGACAGACAGACATGGACACAGACATACAGAAATGGAGAAAGAAAGACAGACAGACAGACAGACAGACAGACAGACAGACAGACATGGAGAAAGAAAGACTTTGACAGAAAGACATGGAGACAGACAGACATGGACAGACAGACATGGAGACACACAGACAGTCATACAGACACATACATGGGGACTGACAGACATAGATAAGGGAGACAGAGAGAAAGACAGACATACAGACATGGAAACAGATGACAGACAGACAGAAAGACAGACAAACATGGAGACAGACAGACATACATGGAGAGAACCATGGAGACAGACATAGAGACATTCATGGACACAAACAGGCAGATAGACAGACATGGAGGCAGACAGACAGACAGACAGACAGACGCTTGGAGACAGACAGACATGGAGACAGACATGCAGACATGGAGAAAGACAGAAGACAAAAAGACAGACATGCAGACAGACAGACAGACAGACAACAAAAAGACAGACAGACATGGAGACAGAATGACTTGGACATAAAAGACATGGAGAGAGACAGACATGGAGACAAAAAACAGACAGACATGGAGACAGACAGATAGACAAACAAACATGAAGACAAACATACATTCAGACAGACAGAAAGACAGACATTGAGACAGACAGAGAGACATAGACAGACAGACATGGAGACAAAAAGATAGAGAGAGAAATGAAAGGACAAACATGGAGACAAAAAGACAGACATGGACGACCAGACATGGACAGACAGACATGGAGACAAAAAGACAAACAGACATGGACAGACAGAAAAGCAGATAAGCAGACAAACAGACATGTAGAAAGACAACAGACAGAGAGACATGGAGACAGACAGAAAGGCAGAAAGACAGACATGGAGACACACAGACATACATGGAGACTCACAGACATAAAAACAAGGAGAAAGGGAGAAATGCAGACAGACAGAAATGGAGACAGACATGGACACAGTCAGACAGACATGGACAAACAGACAACCAGACAGGCAGACAAGTAGAAAAACAGACATGGAGACAGGTGACAGACAGACAGACATGGAGAGTGACAGAGAGGCAGACAGACAGACAGACAGACAACCAGAAAGACAGACAGGCAGACAGACAGACATTAAGACACACAGATAGTTAGACATAGAGACAGACAGACATGGAGATAGAGGCATGGACACAGACAGACACAGAGGCAATGGGACTGGTAGAAAGAAAGACAGACAGACATGGACACAGACACAGTGACAGAAAGAAAGACAGACAGCAGATAGACAACAGACAGACATGGAGACAGACAGACAGATATGGAGAGAGACAGACAGATAGACATGGAGACTGATAGACACAGAGATAGATGCATGGACAAAGACAGACACAGAGGCAAGGAGACAGGTAGAAAGAAAGAAAGAAAGAAAGACAGACATGGAGACAGACAGAGTAACAGACAGAAAGACAGACAGCAGATAGACAACAGACAGACATGGAGACAGACGGAGAGACATGGAGAAAGACAGACAGACAGAAAGACTTTGACAGAAGGCCTTGGACAGACAGACTGAGACAGACATGGACAGACAGACATGGAGACAGAGAGATAGAAAGACATGGACAGAAACACTTGAAGACAGACAAACAGACTTGGACAGACATGTACGGACAGACATGGAGACAAACAGACAGACATGGACGGAAAGATATGGAGACAAACAGACAGACATGGATAGAATGACAAGGACAGACTGGCGACAGACAGACTTGGAGAAAGACAGAAAGATGGACAGACATGGACACAGACGACACACAGACAGAAAGACATGGAGACTAACGACAGACAGAAAGACAGACATGGACAGAACGACAGAAAGACTTGGATGAAAGACTTGGACAGAAAGACATGGAGAGAAACACACAGACATGCAGACAGACAGATAGACATGGACAGACAGACAAACAGACTTGGACAGCCAGACTTGGAGACAGACAAACAGACTTGGACAGATAGACGAACAGATGTGGACAGACAGAGTTAGACAGACATGGAAAGACAGACAAACAGATTTGGAAAGACAGACACACATGCAGACAGACAGAAAGACAGACAGACATGGAGACAGGAAGCCTTGGACAGAAAGACATGGAGACAGACAGACAGACATTGGCAGACAGACCTGGAGAAAGACATGGACGGACAGACATGGACGGACAGACATGGACAGACAGACATGGAGACAGATAGACATGGACAGAGCAGACAAGCAGACAAACAGACATGGAGACAGACGACAGACAGACAGACGGACAGACAGAGAGGAAGACAGACAGTCATAGAGAAAGACATAGATGGAGACTGACAGTCATGAAGACAAGGAAACAGGGAGAAAGACAGACAGACAGATATGGAGACAGACATGGAGACAGACATACTGGCTTGGACAGACATGGATGGAAGGACATGGAGACAAAAAGACATTCATGGACAGACAGACATGGACACAAGCAGACAGACATGGACACACAGACGGACATGGAGACAGACAGAAGGAAAGACAGACATGGAGACAGACAGAAAGACTTGGACAGACAGACTTAGTCAGACATGGACAGACAGACAAACAGACTTGGACAGACATACTGAGACAGACAGGGAGACACACAGGACATGGAGACAAACAGACAGACAGACAGACTTGAACAGACATACTTCGATAGAAAGACTTGGACAGAAGGACATGGAGACAGACAGATATGGAGACAAACAGACGGACATGGACAGACATACATGGAGACAGACAGACAGACTTAGATGGACAGAGACAGACAGACAAACAGACTTTCACAGAAAGACTTACTCAGACATGGACAGACGGACAAATAGACAAGGAGACAGACATACAACCAGACATGGATACAAAGAGACACGGAGACAGACAGACATACAGAAAGAAATGGAGACATATAGACAGACAGACACCTGGAGACGGAAAGAAAGACAGACAGACAGACAGATAGACAAACATGGAAACAGACAGAAAGATATGGATACAGACATAAATGGAGAAAGACATGGAAACAGATGTGGAGACAGACAATCAGATAGGCAGGCAGACAGACATATGGAGACAAATAGACATGGAGACAGACAGACAAACATGGAGAAAGGCATACATGGAAACACACATAAGGACAGACAGACAGACATGGAGACTGACAGACAGACACTTGGAGACAGACATCAAGAAAATCAGAGAGACAGGCAGACAGACGGACATGGAGACACACACACAGATAAATGTAGAGAGAGATAGACATGAAGACAGACAGATAGACATGGAGACAGACAGAGAAACATGGCGACAGACATACAGACATGGAGACTATCAGACAGACACTTGGAGACAGACATGGAGACAGAGAAGTAGACATAGAGATAGACACAGATAGACAGAGACAGATAATCATGGAGAAAGACAGACAGAAGTGGAGACAAACATGGAGACAGACATACAGACATGGAGAGAGACAGACAGACAGACAGACACTTGACAACAGGAAGAGAGACAGACAGACATGGAGACACACAGATGGAGACAGACAGACAGACAGACAGACCTGGAGACATGTAGACAGACAGACATTGAGACAGAAGGACAGACAGACAGATATGGAGACTGACAGATAGACTATTGGAGACAGACACACATGGAGACAAACAGACAGAGAGATGGAAATGGAGATAGACAAGCAGACATGGAGACATGTACACAGACAGACAGACAGACAGACACACACACACACACACACACACACACATACACGCACCTAGACAGACATTGAGACAGACTTGGAGATAGACAGACAGACATGGAGACAGACAGACAGACAGACATAGAGACACACAGACAGACATGGAGACAGACATACAGTCATGCAGATAGACAGACAGAAAGACAGACATGGACAGAGAGAGAAAGACAGTCATGAAGACAGTCAGACATGGAAACAGACAGAAAGACAGTCATGAGGACAGTCAGACAGATACACACACACATGGAGACAGACAAATAGACATGGAGACAGACAGACAGTCAGACATACATGGAGACAGACAGATAGACAGACAGACAGATGAAGACAGACAGAGACATGTAGACAGACAGACATGAAGACAAAAAGACAGGACAGATCTGGAGACAGAAAGACATATATGGAGACGGACAAAAAGACACACAAATGGAAACAGACAAAAAAACATGGAGACAGACAGACAGATAGACAGACAGACAAACATGGAGACAGACATGGAAACAGAAAGACAGACATGGAAACAAGCAGACAGATAGACGGACATGGAGACAAGCAGACAGACAGACAGAGAGACATGGAGACATGTAGACAGACAGACAGACAGACAGACAAACTTGGACAGAAAGACTTGGACAGAAAGTCCTGGAGACAGACAGACATGGAGGAAAAGAGACAGACATGGAGAAAGACAGACAGACATGGACAGACAGTCAGAAAGACATGGAGATAAACACACAGACAGACAGACATTGTGATGGACAGACATAGAGACAGACAGAAAGACATATGGAGACAGAGAAGCAGACATGGAGACAGACAGACAGACACTTGCAGACATATAGACATGGGGACAGACAGAAAGACAGACCTGGAGCAAGAAAGACAGACATGGAGACAGACAGACAGACAGACATGGAGACAGACAGACACCTGGAGACAGACAGATAGACAGAGAGACAGACACCTGGAGACAGACATGGAAACACATAGATATGGAGACAGACATGGAGACAGACACACAGACAGATAGACAGACAGAAAGACATATGGAGACAAATAGACATGGAGACAGACAGACAAACATGGACACAGACAGACATGGAGACACACAGACAGACAGACAGACATACATGGAGAAAGACAGACAGACATGGAGATAGACATACAGACAGACATGAAAACAGACAGAAAGACACTTGAATATAGATAGACAGACATACAGACAGATAGACATGAAGACAGATGGATAGACATGGAGACAGACAGAGAAACATGGCGACAGACATACAGACATGGAGACTATCAGAGAGACACTTGGAGACAGACATGGAGACAGACAAATACACATGGAGACATACATACAGACACACATGGAAACAGGCAGATGGACAGACAGACTTGGACAGAAAGACCTGGAGACAGACAGACATGGAGACAAACAGACAGATATGGAAACAGACAGACAGACATGGAGGTAAGCACACAGACAGACAGATATTGTGATGGACAGACATGGAGAATGACATACCGACTTGGAGCCTGACAGACAGACAGACAGACAGACAGACAGACAGACAGATAGACAGACAGACAGACACATGGAGATAGAAAGACAGACCTGGAGAAAGACAGACAGACATGGAGACAGACAACTAGACATGGATACAAACAGACAGGAAGACAGATAGACATGGAGACATGGAGACGGACAGACAGACATGGAGACAGACAGACATGGAGACGTGTAGACAGAAAGAAAGACAGACAGACAGACATAGAGACAGACAGACAGACAGACAGACACCTGGAGACAGACAGATAGACAGACAGACAGACATATGGAGGCAAATAGACATGGAGACAGACACACAGACACATAGACAGACAGACAGACATATGGAGACAAATAGACATGGAGACAGACAGACAAATATGGACACAGACAGACATGGAGATAGACAGACAGACATGGAGACAGACAGACATGGACACATGGAGACAGACAACTAGACATGGATACAAACAGACAGGGAGACAGATAGACATGGAGACGTGTAGACAGAAAGACAGGCAGACAGACATGGAGACAGACAGACATAGAGACAGACAGACAGATAGACAGACACCTGGAGACAGACATGAAAACACATAGATATGGAGACAGACATGGAGAGAGACAGACAGACAGATAGACAGACAGACACCTGGAGACAGACATGAAAACACATAGATATGGAGACAGACATGGAGAGACAGACAGACAGATAGACAGACAGACAGACAGACAGACAGACAGATGTATGGAGACAAATAGACATGGAGACAGACAGACAAACATGGACACAGACAGACATGGAGACAGAAAGACAGACAGACATGGAGAAACACAGACAGACATGGAGATAGACATACAGACAGACATGAAAACAGAAGGAAAGACACTTGAATACAGACACACAGACAGATATACAGACAGATAGACATGAAGACAGACGGATAGACATGGAGACAGACAGACAGACATGGAAACAGAAAGACAGACATGGAGACTGACAGACAGACACTTGGAGACAGACAGACATGGAGACAAGCAGACAGACAGACGGACATGGAGACAAGCAGAAAGACATGGAGATATGTAGACAGACAGACATGGACATGAAGACAGACAGACTTGGACAGAAAGACCTGGAGACAGACAGACATGGACACAAACAGACAGACATGGAGACAGACAGAAAGACATGGACAGATAGATAGACATTGTGATGGACAGACAAGTAGACAGACATACCGACATGGAGCCTGACAGACAGACAGACAGACAGACAGACAGACAGACAGACAGACAGACAGAAAGACACATGGAGACAGAAAGACAGACCTGGAGAAAGACAGACAGACATGGAGACAGACAGACATGGACACATGGAGACAGACAACTAGACATGGATACAAACAGACAGGGAGACAGATAGACATGGAGACAGACAGACAGACAGACAGACATGGCGACAGACAGACATAGAAACAGACAGACAGACACCTGGAGACAGACAGATAGACACCTGGAGACAGACAAACATGGAAACACATAGAGATGGAGACAGACATGGAGAGACACAGACAGAGAGAGATAGACAGACAGACATGGAGATAGGCAAACTTGGAGACAGGCATACATTGTGACAGACATACAGGCAGACAGACAGACATGGAGACAGACACTTGAAGACAGACAGACAGACAGACATGGAGACAAACATGGAGACAGACATACAGAAAAACCTGGAGACAGACAGACAGACAAACAGGCACTTGACAACAGACAGAGAGACAGACAGACATGGAGACACACAGAAGGAAAGACAGACAGACAGAACTGGAGACATGTAGACAGACAGACATGGAGACAGACAGACAGTCAGACAGACAGACATGGAGGAAGACAGACAGAGATGGAGACAGACTGACATGGAGACACACAGACAGACATACAAACAGACATTGAGATAGATAGACAGACAGGCAGATATGGAGATTGACAGACAGACTCTTGGAGACAGACAGACAGATGGACATGGAGATAGAAAAACAGACATGGAGACATGTAGACAGACAGACAGACATGGAGGGAGAAAGAAAGAAATACAACCAGACATGGATACAAAGACACACAGAGACAGACAGACAGACAGACAGACAGACAGACAGACAGACAGACAGACAGACAGACACACACACACACACACACACACACACACACACACACACACAGACAGACAGACAGACATTGAGACAGACAGACATGGAGACAGACAGACAGTCATGGAGACAGACAGACAGAAACTCATACAGACAGACAGATAGAAAGAAATGGAGCAGACTCTTGATGAAATACAGATAGACAGACAGACATGAAGACAGGAAGACAGACATGGACACAGAGAGACAGACAGTCATGAAAAAAGTCAGACATGGACATAGACAGAAAGACAGTCATGAGGACAGCCAGATAGATACACACACACATGGAGACAGACAAATAGACATGGAGGCAGACAGACAGTCAGACATACATGGAGACAAACAGACAGACAGACAGGCAGTTGAAGACAGACAGAGACATGTAGACAGACAGAAATGGAAACAAACAGACAGACAGATCTGGAGAAAGACAGACAGACATGGAGACAGACAGACAGACATGGAGATAGATGGACAGTCATGGCGACAGACAGACAATCATGGAGACAGAAAGACAAACATAGATACAGACAGATATGGACACAGACAGACAGACAGACAGACAGACATGGAGACAGACATGGAGACAGACAGACAGAAACATAGAGACAGACAGATCTGGAGGCTGACAGACAGACATGGAGACAGACAGAAAATGAGACAGACAGACAGACATACATCGAGACAGAAAGACAGACAGACGGACATCGAGACAGACAGACAATGAGACAGAGATGGAGACAGACAGACATAAAGAAAGACAGACAGACAGACATGGAGACAGACATACAATTAGACATCGAGACAGACAGACATAGACACAGACATACAGACATACATGGAGACAGACATAGAGACAGACAGACGTACATAGAGACAGACATAGAGACAGACAGACAGACATGGAGACAGACAGACATACATAGAGGCAGACACACAAACACACATGGAGATAGACAGACATGGAGACAGGCATATAGACAAACATGGAGAAAGATATTAAGACAGACAGACAGAAGGAACTGGAGACAGACAGAGAGATAGACATGGAGACAGACAGACATACAGACAGACATACAAACAGGCATAGAGACAGACGGACATGGAGGCATGGAGATAAACACGTAGACAGATACAAAGACATAGAGACACAAAGACAGACATGGACACAGACAGACAGAAAGACAGAAAGACATGGAGACAGACAGAAAGACAGACCTTTGGAGACAGACAGATCTGGAGACTGACAGACAGACATGGAGACACAAAGACAATAACACAGACCGAAATACATGGAAAAAGACATATATGGAGACAGACAGACAGAGAGACGGACATGGAGAAAGAAAGCCAGACAGGCAGACAGACATGGAGGCAGATAGACATACAGACAAAGAGAAAGACAGACATGGAGACAAACAGCCATGCAGAAAGACATACAGACATGGAGACAGACATTGAGACAAACAGACAGACAGACAGACAGACATGAAGACAGACATACAATCAAACATGGAGAAAGACAGGCATGGACACAGACATACAGACATACATGGAGACAGACATTAAGAGAGACAGAGAGACAGACGTGGACACAGACAGAGAGATAGACATGGAGACAGACAGATATACAGACAGGCATACAAACAGACATAGAGATAGACAGACATGGAGACATGGAGACATGGAGATAGACACGGAGACAGACAGAAAGACATTGAGACACACAGACAGACATGGAGACAGAGAAATGGAGCAGGCACTTGAAGACAGACAGACATGAAGACAGGAAGACAGACAGAGAGACAGACAGACAGAAAGACAGACATAGTTGAAGAAAGATAGACACATGGAGAAAGACAGACATGGATACAAACAGACAGAAATGGAGAGAGACAGACAGAGCGATAGACATGAAGACGGACAGACACACACATGGAGAGAGGCAAACAGACATGGAGACAGACAGACAGACATACATGGAGACAGAAAGACAGACAGACGGACATGGAGACAGACAGACATACACACAGACATAAAGACATACATGGAGACAGACATAGAGACAGAAAGACAGACATGGAGACAGGCATACAGACAAACATGGAGACAGATATTAAGACAGACAGAGAGAAGGACCTGGAGACAGACAGCCAGACAGGCACACAGACATGGAGACAGATAGACATACAGACAGACAGACATATAGACAGACATACAAATAGGCATAGAGACAGAAACACATGGAGACATGGAGATAAACACGCAGACAGATACAAAGACATAGAGACACACAGACAGACATGGACACAGACAGACAGACAGACAGACATGGAGACAGACAGACAGAGAGACGGACATAGAGACAGACAGCCAGACAGGCACACAGACATGGAGACAGATAGACATACAGACAGACAGACAGACAGACAACAGACAGACAGACATGGAGACAAACAGCCATGAAGACAGACATACAGACATGGAGACAAACATTCAGACAATCAGACAGACAGACAGACACACAGACATGGAGACAGACATACAATCAGACATGGACACAGACATACAGACATACATAGAGACAGACAGACAGACATGAAGACAGACAGAAAGACATAGAGGAAGACACACAAACCAACATGGATACAAACAGACATGGAGACAGGCATACAGACAAACATGGAGACAGACATTAAGAAAGACAGAGAGACAGACGTGGAGACAGAAAGAGAGATAGACATAGAGACAAACAGACATGGAGACATGGAGATAGACACGGAGACAGACAGAAAGACATAGAGAAACACAGACAGACATGAAGACAGAAATACAGTCATGGAGATGGACAGACAGACAGACAGATAGAGAAATGGAGCAGACAGAAAGACACTTGAATACAGACAGACAGACATGGAGACAGATCGACAGTCATGGAGACAGACCAACAGTCATGGAGACAGACAGACAGACAGACAAACATAGAGACAGACAGACATGGACACAGACAGACAGACAGACATGGACAAAGACAGACGGACAGACAGACATACATGGAGACAGACAGACAGACAGACAGACTGACATGGAGACACAAAGCTAGACAGGCAGACAGACATGGAGGCAGATAGACATACAGACAAAGAGACCGACAGACATGGCGACAAACAGCCATGGATACAGACATACAGACATGGAGACAGACATACAGATAGTCATGACTACACACAGACAGACACACAGATGGAGAAAGACAAACACACATGCAGACAGAACGACAAAAAGACATGGAGACAGACATACAGACAGAATGACACGGAGAGTGAGAGACAGACAGAATCTTGGAGACAGGCAGACATGGAGACAAACAGACAGACGGACATGGAGACAGACAAACACATATGGAGACATGTAGACAGACAGACAGAAAGACAGACATAGTGGGAGACAGTCAGACAGACAAACAGACACGTAGACATGTAGACAGACAGACATGGAGGGAGATAGAGAGACATACGAGCAGACATCGATACAAACAGACACAGAGAAAGACAGAAAGGCATGGAGACACGTAGACAGATAGAAAGACAGACAGACATGGAGACAGAGAGACATAGAGATAGACAGACACCTGGAGAAAGAAAGATAGACAGACAGACACCTGGAGACAGACAGAAATGGAAACACATAGACATGGACACAGACATGGAGAGAGACAGAACGACAGAAAGACAGACAGAAAGACAGACAGACATATCGAGACAAATAGACATGGAGACAGACAAACATGGAGACAGGCATACATGGAGACAGAGAGACAGACAGACAGACAGACATGGAGATAAACACACAGACAGACAGACATTGTGATCGACTGACATGGAGACAGACATACCGACATGGAGCCTGACAGACAGACAGACAGACAGACAGACAGACAGACAGACAGACAGACAGACACATGGAGACAGAGAAGTAGACATGGAGACAGACAGAGACTTGCAGACATATAGACATGGGGACAGACAGACAGACCTGGAAACAGACAGACAGACATGGACACATGGAGACAGACAACCAGACATGGATACAAACAGACATGTAGACAGACAGACATGGAGACATGTAGACAGACAGACAGACAGACAGACAGACAGACATGGAGACAGACAGACAGACACCTGGAGACAGACAGATAGAAAGACAGACACCTGGAGATAGACAGACATGGAAACACATACACATGGAGACAGACAAACTGACAGATAGACAGACAGACAGACAGACAAACAGACAGACACATGGAGAAAAACAGACATGGATACAAACAAACAGAAATGGAGACAGACAGAGCGATAGACATGAAGACGGACAAACACACACATGGAGAGAGACAAACAGACATGGAGACAGAAATACCAACATACGGATATGGAGACAGACAGACATGGAGACAGACAGACAGAAAGACAGACATGGAGACAAACAGACAGACATGGACAGACATACATAGAGACAGACAGACGGACATGGAAAGACAGACAGACAGACAGACATTGTGATGGACAGACATGGAGACAGACATACCGACATGGAGCCTGACAGACAGACAGACAGACAGACAGACAGACAGACAGACAGACAGACAGACACATGGAGACAGAGAAGCAGACATGGAGACAGACAGACAGACATGGACACATGGAGAGAGACAACCAGACATGGATACAAACAGACATGGAGACAGACAGACAGACACCTGGAGATAGACAGCCATGGAAACACATAGACATAGAGACAGACATGGAGAGAGACTGACTGACAGATAGACAGACAGACAGACAGACAGATGAAGACACATGGAGAAAGACAGATATGGATACAAACAGAGAGACAAACAGACATGGAGACAGACAGACATGGAGACAATCAGACAAACACGCAGGCAAAGACAAACAGAAAGACACTGAGACAGACTTGGAGACATACAGAAAGATATGGAGACAGAAAGACAGACAGAAAGACGGATGGACAGACAGACAGACAGTCAGACATGGAAAAAATAGACAGACATGGACAGACATACACAGAGACAGACAGAGGGACAGGGACAGACAGACAGACAGAAAGACTTGGAGACAAACAGACATGGAGACAGAAATACAAACATACAGACATGGAGACAGACAGACATGGAGACAAACAGACAGACAAGGACAGACATACACAGAGACAGACAGACGGACATGGACAGACAGAAGGACAGAAAGACGTGGAGACAGACAGACAGATAGAGAGACAGACAGACAGACAGACATGGAGACAGAAATAAAAACATACAGATATGGAGACAGACAGACATGGAGACAGACAGACAGAAAGACAGGCAGACAGACAGACAGACAGACAGATAGAAAGACGGATGGATAGACAGACAGAAAGTCAGACATGGAGACAAACAGACAGACATGGACAGACATACACAGAGACAGACAGACGGACATGGACAGACAGACAGACAGTAAGACAGACAGAAATACAAACATACAGATATGGAGACAGACAGACATGGAGACAAACAGACAGACATGGACAGACATACATAGAGACAGACAGACGGACATGGAAAGACAGACAGACAGACAGACAGCCAGACAGAAAGACAGACAGACATGGAGACTGACAGACAGACAGACAGACATTAATATATGGAGACAGACAGATAGACAGACAGACAGACAGACAGATAGACAGTTGGAGACAGATAGACATGGAGACAAACAGACATACAGATCTGGAGACGGAATGACTGACATGGAGACCGACAGACCCTGAGACAGACAGACAGACAGACATGGAGACCGACAGACCTGGGGATAGACAGAAAGACATACATGGAGACAGACAGAGAGAAATGGAGACAGACAGACAGAGAGACATGGAGAAAACCAGACAGACAGATCTGGAGACAGACAGACATGGAGACAGAAAGACAGACATACAGACAGACATGGAGAAAGAGACAGACATGAAAACAGACAGACAGACATGAAAACAGACAGAAAGACACTTAAATACAGACAGACAGACATGGAGACAGATAGACAGTCATGGAGACAGAAAGACAGAAAGACGGAAAGACAGACAGAGAGACAGACAGAGAGACAGACAGACAGACAGACAGACAGACAACAGACAGACAGACAGACACTTGGATACAGACAGATCTGGAGACTGACAGACAGACATGGAGACAGACAGACAGACATGGAGACAGATAGACTAACAGACAGACAGATAGACAGACATGGAGACAAACAGCCATGGTTACAGACATACAGACATGGAGACAGACATTCAGACAAACAGACAGACATACAGAAAGACAGACAGACATGGAGACAGACATACAGTCAGACATGGAGACAGACAGACATGGACACAGACATACAGACAGACATAGAGGCAGACACACAAACACACATGGATACAAACAGACATGGAGATAGACAGACCTGGAGACAGGCATAAAAACAAACATGGAGACAGACATTAAGACAGACGTGGAGACAGGCATACAGACAAACATGGAGACAGACATTAAGACAGACAGACAGACAGACGTGGAGACAGACAGAGAGATAGACATGTAGACAGACAGACATACAAACAGACATAGGGACAGACAGACATGGAGACATGGAAATAGACACGCAGAAGGATACAAAGACATAGAGGCACACAGACAGACATGGAGACAGAAATACAGTCATGGAAATGGACAGACAGACATGAAGACAGGCAGACAGACAGAGAGACAGACAGACAGAAAGACAGGCATACTTGAAGACAGAAAGACAGACATTAATATATGGAGACAGACAGATAGACAGACAGACAGACAGACAGATAGACAGTTGGAGACAGATAGACATGGAGACAAACAGACATACAGATCTGGAGACGGAATGACTGACATGGAGACCGACAGACCCTGAGACAGACAGACAGACAGACATGGAGACCGACAGACCTGGGGATAGACAGAAAGACATACATGGAGACAGACAGAGAGAAATGGAGACAGACAGACAGAGAGACATGGAGAAAACCAGACAGACAGATCTGGAGACAGACAGACATGGAGACAGAAAGACAGACATACAGACAGACATGGAGAAAGAGACAGACATGAAAACAGACAGACAGACATGAAAACAGACAGAAAGACACTTAAATACAGACAGACAGACATGGAGACAGATAGACAGTCATGGAGACAGAAAGACAGAAAGACGGAAAGACAGACAGAGAGACAGACAGAGAGACAGACAGACAGACAGACAGACAGACAACAGACAGACAGACAGACACTTGGATACAGACAGATCTGGAGACTGACAGACAGACATGGAGACAGACAGACAGACATGGAGACAGATAGACTAACAGACAGACAGATAGACAGACATGGAGACAAACAGCCATGGTTACAGACATACAGACATGGAGACAGACATTCAGACAAACAGACAGACATACAGAAAGACAGACAGACATGGAGACAGACATACAGTCAGACATGGAGACAGACAGACATGGACACAGACATACAGACAGACATAGAGGCAGACACACAAACACACATGGATACAAACAGACATGGAGATAGACAGACCTGGAGACAGGCATAAAAACAAACATGGAGACAGACATTAAGACAGACGTGGAGACAGGCATACAGACAAACATGGAGACAGACATTAAGACAGACAGACAGACAGACGTGGAGACAGACAGAGAGATAGACATGTAGACAGACAGACATACAAACAGACATAGGGACAGACAGACATGGAGACATGGAAATAGACACGCAGAAGGATACAAAGACATAGAGGCACACAGACAGACATGGAGACAGAAATACAGTCATGGAAATGGACAGACAGACATGAAGACAGGCAGACAGACAGAGAGACAGACAGACAGAAAGACAGGCATACTTGAAGACAGAAAGACAGACACATGGAGAAAGACGGACATGGATACAAACAGACAGAAATGGAGACAGACAGAGCGATAGACATGAAGACGGAAAGACACACACGTGGAGAGAGACAAACAGACATGCAGACAGACAAACATGGAGACAGACAGACAGGCAGACAGACATGGAGACAGACAGACAGACAGACAGACAGACAGACAGACAGACATGGAGGGAGACAGACAGATAAACAATTAGACATGGCTATAAAAAGACAAGGAGACAGACAGACAGATGGACAAACAGACATGAAGACTGGCAGACAGACATGGACAGACAAACAGACAGTCATGAAGACACACAGACAGACACAAAGATGGAGAAAGTCAAGTACACATGGAGACAGAACGACAGACAGACATACAAGCAGACATAGAGATAGACAGACATTGAGACACACATGGAGACAGAAATACAGTCATGCAGATGGACAGAAAGACAGACAGACAGAGAAATGGAGCAGACACTTGAAGACAGACAGACATGAAGACAGGCAGACAGACAGACAGAGAGAAAGACAGACAGACAAAAAGACAAACCTACTTGAAGACAGAAAGACAGACACATGGAGAAAGACAGACATGGATACAAACAGACACAAATGGAGACAGACAGACAGAGCGATAGACATGAAGACGGACACACACACATGGAGAGAGACAAACAGACATGGAGACAGACAAACATGGAGACAGTCAGACAGACGGACATGGAGACAAGGAGACAAACAGACAGATGGAAAGACACACATGACGACAGGCAGACAGACATGGACACACACAGACAGACAGTCATGAAGACACACAGACAGACACACAGATGGAGAAAGTCAAGTACACATGGAGACAGTACGACAGAGAGACATGGAGATAAAGAGAGAGACAGACATAGTGATAGACAAACATGGAGAAAGACAGACAGACACATGGAGACATATGGAGGTAGACAAGAAGACATGGAGACTGACAGACAGACAGTCATGACGACACACAGACAGACACACAGATGGAGACAGACCAACACAAATGGAGACAGAGAGACAGAAAGACAGAAAGACCGACAGACAGACATGGAGACTGAGAGACAGACAGAATCTTGGAGAAAGAGAGACATGAAGATAGGAAGAAAGACATGGACACTGACATACAGACAGTCATGACAACACACAGACAGACACAGAGATGGAGACAGACCAACACACATGGAGACAGAACGACAGAGAGACGTGGAGACAGACATACATACAGACAGACAGACAGACATGGAGACTGAGAGACAGGCAGAATCTTGGAGACAGACAGACATGGAGACAAACAGAAAGACAGACGGACATGGAGACAGACAAACACACATGGAGACATGTAGACAGAAAGACAGACATAGAGGGAGACAGTCAGAAAAATAAACACACATGGAGACATGTAGACAGACAGACACCTGGAGACAGACAGACATCGAAACACATAGACATGGAGACAGACTTGTAGAGAGACAGAAAGACAGACAGACATATCGAGACAAATAGACATGGAGACAGAAAAACATGGAGACAGGCATACATGGAAACAGAGATACCGACAGACAGACAGACATGGAGATAAACACACAGACAGACAGACATTGTGATGAACACACATATAGACAGACATACCGACATGGAGCCTGACAGACAAACAGACAAACAGACAGACAGAAAGACACATGGAGACATATAGACGTGGGGACAGACAGAAAGATAGACCTGGAGACAGACAGACATTTGCAGACATATAGACGTGGGGACAGACAGAAAGATAGACCTGGAGACAGACAGACAGAAATGGAGACGACAGACATGGACACATGGAGACAGACGACCAGACATGGATACAAACAGACAGACAGACAGACAGACATGGAGACATGTAGACAGACAGACAGACAAACAGACAGACAGACACCTGGAGATAGACAGACATGGAAACACATAGACATGGAGACAGACATGGAGAGAGACAGATAGACAGACAGATGAAGATAGAAAGAGACATGTAGACAGACAGACATGGAGACAAACAGACAGATCTGGAGAGAGAAAAACATGGAGACAGACAGACGGGCAGAAATGGAGATAGACAAACAGACATGGAGAAAGAC
>CM023137.1:39476682-39479182 GCA_013133815.1 Cromileptes altivelis
AGACAGACAGACAGACAGACATGGAGACAAGGAGACAGATGGACAGACAGACATGAGGACAGGCAGACAGACATGGACACAGACAGACAGACAGACAGTCATCAAGACACACAGACAGACACACAGATGGAGAAAGTCAAGTACACATGGAGACAGAACGACAGACAGACATGGAGACAGACGGACAGACATAGTGATAGACAGACATGGAGACAGACAGACAGACACATGGAGACACATGGAGATAGACAAGCAGACATGGAGACAGACAGACAGAAACTTGGAGACATACAGACATGAAGATAGGCAGACAGACATGGACAGAGACATACAGACAGTCATGACGACACACAGCCAGACACACAGATGGAGACAGAACGACAGACAGACACGGAGTCAGACATACAGACAGACAGACAGACAGAAAGACATGGAGACTGAGAGACAGACAGACACTTGGAGACAGACAGACATGGAGACACACAGACAGACAGACGGACATGGAGACAGACAAACACACATGGAGACATGTAGACAGACAGAAAGACAGACATAGAGGGAGACAGTCAGACAGACAAACAGACATGTAGACATGTAGACAGACAGACATGGAGGGAGATAGAGAGACACATAAGCAGACATGGATACAGACACAGAGACAGATAGAAAGGCATGGAGACACGTAGAAAGACAGAAAGACAGACAGACATGGAGACAGAGAGACAGACAGACAGACAGACAGACAGAGAGACAGACAGACAGACAGACAGACAGACACCTGGAGACAGACAGACATGGAAACACATAGACATGGAGGCAGACATGAAGAGAGACAGAAAGACAGACAGACAGACAGACAGACAGACAGACAGACAGACATATGGAGACAAATAGACATGAAGACAGACAAACATGGAGACAGGCATACATGGAGACAGATATACAGACAGACAGACAGACAGACATGGAGATAAACACACAAACAGATAGACATTGTGATGGACAGACTTGGAGACAGACATACCGACATGGAGGCTGACAGACAGAAAGACAGACACACACTTGCAGACATATAGATATGGGGACAGAGAGAAAGACAGACCTGGAGACAGACAGACAGACAGACATGGAGAAAGACAGACATGGACACATGGAGACAGACGACCAGACATGGATACAAACAGACATGTAGACAGACAGACAGACAGACAGACAGACAGACAGACAGTGGAGACAGACAGACACCTGGAGACAGACAGATAGACAGACAGACACCTGGAGACAGACAGACATGGAAACACATAGACATGGAGACAGACCTGGAGACAGACAGACAGACATGGGGAAAGACAGACATGGACACATGGAGACAGACAACCAGACATGGATACAAACAGACATGTAGACAGACAGACAGACAGACACCTGGAGACAGACAGATAGACAGACAGACACCTGGAGACAGACAGACATGGAAACACGTAGACATGGAGACAGACATGGAGAGAGACAGACAGACAGATAGACAGACTGACAGACAGACATATGGAGACAAATAGACATGGAGACAGACAGACAAACATGGAGACAGGCATACATGGAGACAGACAGACAGACATGGAGACTGACAGACAGACACTTGGAGACAGACATCGAGACAATCAGAGAGACAGGCAGACAGACAAACATGGAGACAGACACACAGATACACATAGAGACAGATAGACATGAAGACAGACAGAGAAACATGACATAGAGACATAGACATAGAGACATGGAGACTACCAGACAGACACTTGGAGACAGAGAAATAGACATGGAGACAGACACACAGATAAACATAGAGACAGATAGACAGAAATGGAGACAGACAGTTGAAGACAGACAGACAGACATGGAGACAAACATGGAGACAGACATACAGACAAACATGGAGACAGACAGACAGACACTTGACAACAGACAGAGAGACAGACAGACATGGGGACACACCGCAAGACAGACAGACAGACAGACAGAACTGGAGACATGGAGACAGACAGACAGACATGGAGACAGACAGACATGGAGGCAGACAGACAGACACTTGGAGGCATACAGAGAGGGGGACAGACAGAAAGACAGACGTGGAGAAAGACAGACAGACAGGGAGACATACAGACATGGAGACACACAGAGAGACATACAAACAGACATTGAGACAGAAAGACAGACAGATATGGAGACTGACAGACAGACTCTTGGAGACAGACAGACATGGAGACAAACATGGAGACAGACATACAGACAAACATGGAGACAGACAGACAGACAGACAGACAGACACTTGACAACAGACAGAGAGACAGACAGACATGGGGACACACCGCAAGACAGACAGACAGACAGAACTGGAGACATGTAGACAGACAGACAGACATGGAGGCAGACAGACAGACACTTGGAGACATACAGAGATGGGGACAGACAGAAAGACAGACGTGGAGAAAGACAGACAGAC